>JAJONR010006387.1:0-46978 GCA_029582245.1 Solanum etuberosum
TATACTAAGAATATAATTAAAATGATTACAAAGAAGCAGAAAAGAACGATCAGATTTCAAGTTTACATAAATATAGATAAATTATACTAAAAAAGATCCCAAATAAAAAAGAAAAAAACGATCACATCTCAAGTTTACATTTCAGTAGTTCTAATATTACCTTCTCTTTTTCTCTATGAAATTTAGTTTTAATATTTAACTTTCAGAAGTTCACATATATTGATTTCTTAATGAATTTCATATTTAACCTAAATATTTTTCATAGCTTCTCTTCTGTGAAATTATGTGATTAATAAAAAATTTATTTTATTAAAGTAATTACTGATATTAGTATGTAACTTTATTTTAATTCTTTTCATAACCGCGCGAAGCGCGGCCAGTACACTAGTGTAAAACTAAAGAACAAAAAATCAACATTATTGTCATTCTTAGTGTTGAATTAATTTATTTTGTTAGCATTAGTATTGAATTGATTTTGAATTGAGCTTTATTAGAGTTACTAATATCTATGGAACTATAACATTTATTGGACCACTCAAAATTTTAAGTTTTAAAAAACTTGAAAAAAATATGTTAAAAGATAAAAATTATGAAAACTTACAAGTAATATTTAGAAATTACATCAAAGTAAATATTTTTATGTATAAAATAAATTTTAAAAATTATATATATAATGTCGGGTTGGTTTGGTCTCGGGTAGACTTTTTTTAGTTAAAACCAAACCAACCCAAGTATGGTCGGGTTTATTTTTCCAATACCAAACCAAGTCAAACCAAATCATTAGTCGGATTTTTTTTCGATTTGACTCAATTTGTGATTTGGTTCGATTTTCAATTCGATTTTGTACCCCAATATCTATGATAACTACGTACCATGGTATTCTAAGCGAAATACAACACCTAAGTCTTTATCCTAACACTACAAAAAAAAACCCAACACCAGAGTGGTTGGTTTTCTTGGTTAAAAAGAAAAAAAAAACATAAGTTCAATGTTAAAAGTATGTCAAAATCGTCTTCAGCAAAATATGTTTTTATTAATAATAGCAATATTTTTTTATTTTTCTGTACTAATTTAAAATCAAACAAGCCTACATCAGTTGTCTTTTCGTTGGGACACATAGTTGGACATAATTCATTTTCGCGAAGTTTATTTATTGTTGACATTCTTCATAAATACCAAAGAATCGAATTGAATCAAATCGAATCGAAGTAATTTGGTTCGGTATTCGATGCACACTATTAAAAATCTTAAATTTTAAAGAATCAAACGTCCACTCATACTATATTCAGAAACTATATAGTCTAAACCTATGATTTTAATTAATTAAAAATTCACTGCACAGATCTGCATTTAATAATTTATCAAAGTAATAGTTTGTTGTGATTGTACCTATTAAGCGGTTTTACACTTAATGACTGAAATAAGGTTCTAAATAAAAATTGGATCGTAGTTATAGTAAGAAAAAAATTAAAAATAGGCCATGAGGAGATATTGTCTGTGACCCATGCATGAATCTTCAATTGGAAAATCATATTCAAGGTCGACACCAATTTTTGAGTGTGGTTTACTGGCCAATTATTTCATTTTAGAGTAGCTTGTTCATTAATAAGTGAACACATCTCATGAATTTAAATGTTATTATTTTCATAAAGTTGAATTTTGGATTTTGCGATTAAAAGGTGAGTCAAAATATTATTAGCTAGGTGATCCGTTGGACTAATCAATGCGTCTAGGCCAGCACGACTATTGCCATAAAAAATAATACTTGAGTATTTCTTTTCTATAAAAATTATACAAAATGAATGTTACTGCCAGCTATACAAAATGGTAATTAATAGACTCTTTTTTTTTTGGTTAAAAATTGACGATATGTCAAATGTACTAAAATGACATTTAATTTTGTTGTCTTAAATATTCCACATGGAAAGTTGAAATTGAAGAGTTGTAAAAAGGGAAAGAGACATTGTTGCCGAAAAATTCAGAGATAACATTTCTGGTAATGAAAAAGAAAGAAAAGAACCTAAAGTCTCTGATGAAACGAAGAAGAAGAAGAAAGAAATGAGACAAGTGACAGTACATGTGCCTTGTTCTAATAAAATGAAGGAGAAACATGAGCTATATCATTTAGAAGATTCTAGTAAGGGTAATTGATATGTAAATAATTACCTTTTTACTTTTTTATTATTTGAATTTGTTAGAGTTAGTTAGGATTTGAATTCTTTTTCCATGATAGGATAAGAATTAACAACTTGTATAAATAGAAAGCCTACTATAGAAGAAATACAAGAGAATTTTTCAATGCATTATTTCTTTCTTTAAGTTTTTCATGGTATCAGAGCATCTCTAGATCCATACTATTTTCTAATTCTTTTAACTCATCTAAGAATCATTTTCTGCTTCCTTCAACTCTAATCAATGGGTGAAGAGACAAAAAAAATTTCTAAGAAAACTAGTGAACAGATCGATGCCTGACACTCTTATTTCCTTTCTCCTTCGGATTCACCTGGTATGAATCTGATCAACACAAGTTTTGATGGTACCAACTTTGGTAGCTGGAAAATAGGGGTTCTAATCTCCCTCTCAGCCAAAAATAAGCTTGATTTTATCAATGGAAAATCCCAGACACATAGTAATTTGTTGGTTCATTGGCAAAGATGTAATGACATGGTTCTCTCCTAGCTTCTTAATGCCTTGAGCAGAGAAATAGTTGAGAGTGCTCTTTATACTCAGACTGTTGCTGAATTATGGGGAGAATTAGAAGAGAGATATGGACAGGCTGATGGAACCAAGTTGTTCCAGCTACAAAGGGAACTCATCAACATGACTCAGGAATCTCATGGTGTAGCTGGTTATTTCACCAAATTGAAAAAGGCTTGGGATCAGATAAAGGAATTGAATACTTTCATGCCTGTGATTGCAGCTAAAGGGCGTAATCACAAAATGAATGAGGATCAAAAGTTGCTACAATTTCTGATGGGACTCAATGAAGGTTATAGCGCTGCGAGAGGGAATATATTGATGATGAAACCACTTCCAACAACATCTCAGGCTTATTCTATTGTACTACATGAAGAATCCCAAAAACAGGTACATAACAACAATTCTATGTCTACTGATGCATCTGTTTTTTTTTTTGTGAGTCAGAGAGGTGCACAAAGATGGACACCTCCAAAGAAGCAGTTTGATAGTAGAGCTGGACAACACGAAGGAACCATGAAGGAAAACAAACTGACTTATTCTGCAGATATTGCAAGAAGACTAATCATATCAAAGCAAACTGCTACAAGCTTATTGGATATCCTCCCCATTTCAGAAGCAAGAAGGGAATTCAGATTCTTATGCTAATCCAGTCCAAACAGGAGGTGTTCATTCCTCAGGAAATCCAAGCGACAACCTGTTGAACTTCATCACCAGTCAACCTTTTAGCAAGGCACAATGTGAGAAATTGGCCAAAGCCTTCCAGACCATGCAGTGTAATGATTCTATTGTTGAAAACTTTGAGTATTAAACACATCCAAAATTTTGAAGCACATTTGAATCGAAGAAGAAACCGCACAGATAGTCTGATGAGGATGTCCACAATTATTTGCTCTGATAGGACAAAGCAAGATCTTAAGTAGTTCACTATACATATGTTTGTGTATACAAAATGCAGGAACAACTATAAATAGAGAACAAAAACAGGTTTAATGAAAATCCGTTTTTACCTTTTACAGCTTGGTTGGATGGTTGTTGCATATCGTTTCTTAATATTTCAAATTGAATTTAACTACATTAATGGATATAACATTTTGATAGATTGTATCGTTTCTCAGACACAACAATTTGAAGAATATGCTTACAGTATTACCAAAAAAAAAAAGTAAATACGGGGTAGAGTAATTATTATAAAAAGTAAGAAAAAATAAGGTAAAGACGCAACCACGTTACATAAAAGGTAAGATGTCTTTTCATCGAATATAACAATAACAATCTAAACAAATACTGTATTTAACTTTAAAATACTATAGAATACAATAGGTAACAACAACCATCCAAATTAAACAAGCTGTTAATTAGTTTGAGTTTGAGGAAGAAGAGAAATCACATAAACAAAATTAGAAATCGAAACTCACCTGAACTCCCTACATTGTCTCACTGAGCAGTGTTTTCTCATGGAGGAAAGAAAGATGGGCCAAATCATGCGGGTAAGTGCCCAAGAAATTTCATACTAGCTACTTCCACTACTGTCACCCCTAAGTATTGCAGTTTGCGTGTCTCGGTAGGAAAGATATCACCGGAATATAGCACAAAATCGCCTTTTCTTGCTGCCATGGGGTCGACCTGTGAACAAGGTAAACCCAATGGGAACCAAAAAACGGGGGGTACCGCATTGGGCAGAAGACGATCCTGGTTACAAGACAATAACTTTACCGGTCACGTCAAGACCCGATCCCCTTCAATTGTCAAACAAGAACAACAGCAACCTTTAAGATCTGGAAACATCTTCTTCTTCTTTGTTGAAGAAGCTCCAATAGAAAACAGTTAAAGTTCATACTTTGAAGTAGTGATTTGAAAATCTTAGTTTTTTCAACATATATAAATTTCAAGAATTAATTATACACTATGGGGTTAGTAGGGAAGCCAGAAACTTCACCAAGGGAGTTCAAAAATTAATATACGCATAAAAATAATTTATGATCTATATATTTTATATAATTTTCTATGTATACAATATAAGTTTTTGATCAAGGATGTGGGAAAGTCGTTACAATTCCCACATTTTTCATGCTTACAAACACAAGCAATTAATTTTGTAGTATTTTGGAGGGAATGCGTTTAATTTTTCCTGTGGAAAAGTCGATGGTTACAACTCTTACTTTTTGAACTCTCGAGAAATGAAATGTGATAAGTAAAAATGAATCGAAGTATATACTAAGCCGAGGACATAATTAGCTACAAGTCAACAATGGACCGAAAGAAAATTATATTCACTATCTTGAAATTTATAATTTCTCCAAAATCCAAAAATATTTTGGTTTGAACAAAACATCCTCATAGAATTCCTAAAAGTTATATTAGTCACAAAAGTCAAATAATTAATTTTGTTATATTAACATCGATCGAGGGCATCGTAATGATATATAATTTTCCTGATGGGTTTCGCAAAAATCAATTGCATTAAGATCACAAAAAATTATCTACTGTTACAGTAAAAGTTACCTTAATTATTGGGTTTATCATTACTACGAGAGTAGGTAAAATGTTCAGCAATATACAAACCTTACACAATTATATATACATTTAGTTTCACAAAAAATATCAAATTACAGAAAGAACAACTTTTTGTCGAATCATATACCATTCATATATACACTTGACATAGTAATTTTATACAGTTACTAACACATATTACTTGCATATATACAATATTTTCAATTAAACAATATACAAATCGTATAACTTATATTTACAATAAAATTACAAAAAAAAAATTACTCACATTAAAGAACACAATTGTATTTGAATCATATATAATACATATATACAAATCGTATCATTTAACTTTTTTCGAACAAAAAAATAGAATGGAATTCTTAATATACTATTTCTCTAATCTTATATAAACTAATAGAATTTTTTGTGAAACATCTGAATCAACAAAACAAAGATTATTCGTTTTTCAAAATTTCAATTATATACTATACAAATCAATTGTATACTTTCTTGCCGTTTCAAAACATGAAGTTTCTTTGAAAGTAACGATTACCTGGCGTTGAATATACAAAAATATTGATTAACGGGATGCTTCAGTCGTCTGACGAAACAAGATGTTATGGTCTTTCTATCGCTGTAGTCTAGAACTCTTTTTTGGAAAAAAATATTTGATTTGAACGTTTAGCTTGAATCATGGGATTATTTAATTTTTCTGTAACCGTATTTAGAGCTCATGTTTAAATTTATTTAAAAAATAAAATATTGTACAAATTTTTAACCAAAAAAACGTTATGTACAAAATAAACGCTTAATAGCAAACTATACTATATCACTATATCCATGGAATGTAATTATATAAATTATACCTATAGAGCATTATTTCATTAAATCAGTTTGCCATATATGAGATTTTCCCTTAACTAAATATGTTATAGTAGTATTATTAAAATAAAATAAATTATAAAGATATTTTTTTAAATTATTTATTATTGTGAAATTTTAAGAGGAAGATAAATAAATTTGTTGAATTCTTTTATTCACATCCTTGATTAAAAAAAAGAGAATAAACAGTTTTTATAACATTTTTCTTTCAAAGCTCGTTATCGGAAATGGACACAAATTACTTAGTAAGATATAATTATAACATTTTAAGCACGTACATTATTTGTATTTTTATTTAATTAAAATATTTTATTATATCAAAATTTTCTCATTTTTATTTTACTCGGTTTATTTATTTTTCATTGCAGAATTATCTAAAATTTACTTAATTAGATGAAATTTTATTTGTGTAGGATTTTCATTGAGTGAAGACAAGGCGTATCAAGCTAGAATCTACTCAAAATAATACACAAATATGAGTGGAATGTGGCTAAAAAGAGTGTAAATTCATTTTCATCTACGATTTGACTTTATTTGTTGAAAAATAAAAATGAAATATTTGCATTTTTGTGGTTTCCATATAACATGATCAAGACCCAATTTCATTGAATTGTAGTCATGGATTTTACATCTTTAATTAGTGTAGTTTTTCACGTAAAATTCATGTGTATCTTGTCATGCTCTTTCGACATCAAAGTTAGATTATAGTCAATTTGCAAATACACTCACTAAACATGTTCATCGTAAGAGTTTCAATATACAAGTAAAATGTCATTAAAATTTGATTTTGAGCACAAAAATATACAACGATTTAATTATTTCCTCTCTTTCGTGTAAGTGCTTAAATAATCAACAGATAGGATCAATATTAAAAAAAAGTTAAGATACTCTGATCTGTCAAAAAGTTTTTTATTCGCCTCTACATAATTGCTGAATTATTAAAATATAATAACGTATTTAGTATAATTTCACAAATAGAATACGTCTCCATCATAAAATTCAGAGGTGTTGATACTACTAAAATCACTTCCTCTTTTCTCCAGCCTAAAGAAAAGAAAGAAGAAAAAGGAATTTAAATAACAGAAAAGATAGCTTAACAGAATTTTATGGGCCTAGGACTTAAATATCCAAAAATGATTTCAACAGAATTAATTATTTTCTTTTAGCGCATATTCTTTCTATAATCTACTCATCCAATTTCACTTCCCAATGTATGACTGAAAGATTCAAACAAAACAAATAGAGAAATTATTTCACGTTATTTCCTGTTTGTAGCGTAACGCAATGGTCTATATCTACCCAACATTCCTTCTTGGGTTAGTGTCCTAAAGTGTGCGGTCTTGAATTTTAGTTTCCGCCTAAGTTTGGACTCAGTATTGTCATTAAGGAGTGTCAATAGTTGTAGTAAAAAATACAATAATGAAGTTATTGAGGAAACACACGACCTCAAAAAAATTTCATAACGCTTTAACCTCTAGAATAAACTTTTAATTTGTGTTAAGAGGTGTCAATACTTATATATTTATTAAACCAAAATTTGACCTATATATACAATGTAATTTTCCAACAAAAGGGTGTCGCTTGGCACCCGTTGGTTAAGGATGGGTCTGCCCCTGTGTCTACCTTATGGGTAAAAGTTAGAACTTATATTTGATGGGCATGCAACATAACTAAGCTGGTCAAGCACTACACCAAAAATTATCTTTAGCGACAATAACTTAATTGGTATGTTTTTTTTAGAAGTAAATAACACTCTTTGTAAATGTTCCTAAAACCTATAGTGACATTAAATTTAATGACATTTAACTAATGCCGATAACATTTTTAGCACTTTTAATGTACATATTTGTTGTAGTGAATTGAACAGATTCACTATTTTAAAATGTCCTGAACGTCTGCCTTATGGGCAAAAAATAGGAGTTTTGTCTGATGAACAACATACCTAAGTTTCAATTTTATCTATAACACAGAACTTTTGGTCAGTTAAGAAGGTTCACTATCATGAAATGACATGAACTCATGTCTAATGGGTAAAACTTAGAATTTATGTAGGGTGAACAATATACCTAAGTTTTAACTTTTGTCTATAAGGCAAAACTTCTGGTCAATTGTGTTGGGTTCGAAAGTGATTAGGACGCCATGCGAAAGCTTACAATTGCAAATCAGATGGTTGATAAATCAGATGACAAAAACTTATACTAAAAACATAATATTATTATATGGTTTAGCCAATCGGCCTACATATGAAAAACTAAAAAATAAATATTAATATTGTTGAGGGAAAATCTCCCCATAAACATAACTCTTTATTAACTACATTGTGGATGTTTTTTGTGTTCTTATTATGAGAAGAGGGGTCTTCAATTTATAGAGTTTCATTTTTTTCTTCCAAGGAAAGAATAACTCAAATATGAAAGAATATTATATTTTCCTTTCAGGAAAAGTTCAAGCATTTAAGGAAAAAAAAAATTCAAATAAGATAAGAAAATCAGGGCAAAATCCTAACAAATTGAGCAGATTCACCGTCTTAAAATACTCTAAATGTTTAGCTTATTGAGAAAGAATTTTAACTAATTTTTTCAAAAAAAGTTGTTAAGCGGGGCCAAAAATCAAACTCACCCCTAATGAAGAATATTTTTGTAAGACTTTTTCTTTCTAGGAATAAAATAACAAGACTAATTCATCTTAAGACCATTTCTGAACTTGTCCGCTATTTTCGTGTTGCTGAGACATGCGCCTAAGGAGAAAGTCTTTGCAACTGAAGTGGTGACAAAATTAGATCATAAAAATATAACACGCTCAATTCATTCAGATTTGAACGACTTAATAATCCACTTATTTTATTAAGTGAGCTTGTTTTGACATGCTTAGTTCAACCCATTTTCAAATCAAGTTGATATGCATTAATCTAGATTGACTCATGAAAAAAATTATCTAAATATTTTTAGAAAAAAACATATTTTTTATTGATATGTTTTACATATGCATAATATAAGAAAATTCTTTTTATTTGATCAAATAAATTATAAGCCAAATAAATTTTGAATCTAAACTTTGTAAGACTAGAAAAGATTGAGTTATGACCAAGTTTTAAGCTCATTTTATCTCAATCCGTAAATTTAGTCGATCCATTTTGAGATTCTCAAATTTAACTCAGTCCACTCATTTAACATCTTAATTGCTACTCTTTTCGTTTTAAATTATTTATTATTTTAAAAGTTTATGATAAATTAATTATTATTTCTCATTTTATCCTTAATAATATTATTCTTAAATACTACTTTCTTCGTATCAAAATAAGATGTTATCTTCGTAAAAATAATTCGTTTCAAAATAAATGACACCTTAAAAATTTAAGACAAAAATCCGTCTATATTTTTTCGACTATATATACCCTTATATTTAATCTTTTTAATATTATCTCATTTTTCAAGAGATATTATTAAATATGAATAATTTAGTAAATTACATATTATATTTTTGATTTCTTAATAGACGTTTTTATTAAGATGAAACTTATTTTTGAACAAAGATAGTATACATATATCAATAAAATAATATTTAAATATGAGATACATATATATAAAAATAAAATAATCAATCATTTATTCTAATTCATAACAATTTTTTTTAAAAAAAACGATAAATAATTTGAGACAGATAAAATAATAAAACCGTTAGCCCAAATCCCAAAATATTCCTTTCCGATAACCATATGGTCCACACTTGTTAGCGCCGTTATCTCACTTGTTTCTCCTACCTAGGATAACTCAATATTAATTCTTTGTGAATTGTGAGGACCAATACCCAAATGACGCAACCAAATTAAAATTAGAAACGGATTTAAAATTTAAATTTTATAATTTTAAATTATAAAATATGTTAGTAGATTTTCTTGAAATTGGTGTAATTTTTAGGTAGATTAATAATTATCATAACAATAATATATTTAGTGTATTTTTTTATAAATAGTGTTCAAGAAAAGTAAAGTATACACAAATTTTACGATATCTTTATGAATTAGAAGGTGAAAAAAAGAAGCAAAATATATTCTTCTCTTCTATTCCACAAAGATGGAAGTAAATTTTATGCAGAACATATATATATATAAAATTATTTATTGATATTATTTTAATGACTGACTATACGATATGATTTAAAATCACTATGAATTTTCTTGTCAAAGAGAAGAAAAGAAGAAATGATCACGTAACACTCAAATTAAGAAGTGATTTATTTTCAAGAAACAACCTAAAGGTAACTTTCTCACCCATTTTTTAGGAAAGAGGCGCTAAAAAATAGTATTACTAAAATTAAGTACTCACTTTTTAAGAATTTTTTTTACTTATAAGGTATGTTTGGTGCGTAAATATTTTTTAAGAATATAAGTGATTTTTTTGATATATTAGCAAAAGATATATTCCAAATATAGTTGTATATAATCTTTTTCGAATCCTAAATGACTGGAAAAAAAAGCCATATAAACTGAAATAATGGACGAAAAAAATATTGTATCTAAATTATCTTATGACGCAATAATTTTATGAGCTATAGGTGATTTGGCTAATGTTAATTGTTTCAGACTCTATTGAAAGGGAGGTTATAATTAATATAAAATGTGATTTGTGAAAATCGTTTTCCCTAGTTTTATTAGGAAAATCATATTCGTCATTTAAGGAATTTGTTTTTCTATGTTAAGACCAATGATTATCAATCATGTCAAAAATTATAACTGATAGTAGAAGTCTACCAAGCAAATGCCTTGCCATAAGGCAGATAATCGATATTAGCATTACCTAACAATTCTCCTATCAACATCTGCTTCATGCAACATGTTGCTCTTGGGAATTGAACTAATAACTTTGACTTTGATACCACTTGTTAGGATTAAACGCTTACTATCATTATCAAAAGCTATAGCCAGTAGCAAGATCATAATCAACCAAGCAAGCTCCATGTTCGATCGATCTGACTCACCCTCTCCTTCATGAACCTTGCCATAGACAAAATATTAACATTACCCGACATCCTAATACAAATAAAAAAATCAAATTTTTAACTAACCAAACATGAAAAAATTACAAATATTTTGTATGTGGGCATACCAAACACACCCATACCTCAAATTTCAGTGAAGGACCTAATCAATTTTAAAATCAGAAAAAGATCGATCATATTCCAATATTGTACTGGTGTTTTGATAATCCCTACCTTATTGACGTCAACTTTTGTATTTATTATTGCCTTCACTTCACTGGTGAATACAATACTTTTACTACACGTTACTGCTGACTTATCAATTTTCCCCAATTATTAGTGCTATAAATTCACATTTAATTTTATCATCCTAACAACAAATTCAATTTATTAAATTATCAACTATATTCTACGTACACTTAGCTCAGGAGAATATCAACATGGCTACAAGTAATGAATCCTTCTTGATTGTGAAACCGGAAAATGGAGGAACACGGGACCTCGTAGGCCTCCTCCTCGGAGGCCTACGAGGAGAGATCAAAGCTATGTTTCTCGAATATTCTTGTGCTGACGATGGTGGTGGTGATTGTGGTGGAGGAGAAGAAGTGGATGATCATAGATGGGTAATATTTGTGTCCATCTTAGTGAGGAAAATATTAAAGGTGTTTAAGAAACCAATGGAATGGAGTGGCTACTTCCTAGAGTTTTTCATCAACCTCTTGTCTCTAAATGGCAACTTTCTTGGCTTACTCCACAATATCTTGCATGGTAATAATAATACTTTCCTACTCTTTCGTTTCATTTTACGTGAAGATATTTGACTAGAGATATAAAGTTTTGAAATTTATGGTTTTAAATCAGGGACGGAGCTAGTAGCCTATATGTGAGTTCGATCGAACTTAATAGATTTTGCTTAAATAATGTACTTTTGTTACTAAATTCATTAAACATGTATAAATATCAAATCAAAAACTCATTTATTATTACTTAAAATCGTTATTGTTAAATTCAGAACCTATAAAGTCGATACCCTACCTTCGACTATATTTTAAATATGTATTTCTTCTTCTTCATTTTTTTTCAAAATATTTGTCGTTCTTACTAAAAATAATATATGTTTCGGAATACTTGTCGTTTTAGAAGTTCAAAACAAAAATATTACTATTATTTTTTTCTTTCATTTTATCCTTAGTAGTTAATAGTAATTTATTTATTTTTGAAAACTACAAACACTTTAATTATGACACACAAAAATATTAAAAGTCTGTTTAGACTAATTTATATTAAGTGTTTTTAAGCTAAAATTCATTCTAAGCACTTTTGGAGTGTTTTTGATAAGTTAAAAAAGTGCTTATAAGCACTTAATTTAACGTTAAAATGCTAAAAGTACTTAATCAATCCAAACAGGCTCTAAATATTTAAATAAGAAAGATCATATCGTAAGACATAAATAAGGATAAAACAGTCAAACACCCTCCTAAGTCCTAATTACTATTTTCTTAAAAGACGTGTAAATGAAAAACACGACTAGCTTGAAAAACTGGAAACATGTCTCATGACTTCTGTGAGTTAACTAGCTAGGGAGTATAATAAATTTAGTTATCTGATTATAAACAAAAATGTTGCATATAAACAGGCAAGCTGGTGATACCACAGAGAGGATCTGCAACTTTCATAAGTATTATTGGCCATATAGATGGGAGAATTAACTTACTATACAACACTGAAATATTAACCAAGGAAATTGCTCAAGCGGATAATTTCATCGATAAAAATGAGCAACTGGGAATGAGACATAGAGCTCTTATGGATTTATGTATGATGTCTTCAAAGTTGGCTTATGAAAACGAAAACGTCGTTAAGGACGTTGTAAATCATCACTGGAAGGTATATATATTATACTTCAGCTTCTTCATTAGTAATATTTTCTTGATCATTTGCTACAAGTAACATTTTATCTTTTCTAAAACAGATGCATTTTGTGGATTTTTACAACTGCTGGAATGGTAAGAACTCATATCCTTGCTCATGTTAGATAGTTTGTAATATATTGTGAAAGAACATGACTATTAATCTGAATTAAAAGTCATTTCCTAAGTTGTAGAGTTAAAAAGGGTCAAAAACAAAATTAAACTATCCTACTTTATTGAGTTTAACTATTGAGAGTATGAATTTCGTACTTGAACTATCATTCAATGGTTAGCTAAACACACCTAGATGTTGACTAGAACAAATGTAGGTGCGTTTATCCATAAAATCTTTGTCCACCTAGCATATATAGTAGTTCTATTTGGTGACACATTAATTTTTTAAATATATTTTTAATTGACTTCTTTAAAATCCTAAACTCTCCTCTTTCAAGTCGGAGATACCGATGCCACAACAGAAACGAGATCACGGTTAAGAAGGTGGAAAAGAAGATGGTGAATGTCATGGTTTGAATAAATTAATTTATACGGTGATAGTTTTAATCTTTAACCTAATATTAATCTATTTAGATTTGTCATGGTGGAATTATTTTTCCACGTGGAGCACCACAATATGACAAAAAATTTAAAACAAAAGAGAGAGTGTACGCACATCATCATAAATTAGTCGATGTGTTTAGCTAAGTACTATTGGGTGATAGTTCATGTAGGAAACTCATACTCTCAGATATGAAATTAAAAAAACTGGCATAATTTAGCGTTAGAAAAATAGGCACTTGTTGTATCCTGAATGGAATTGCCTCAAAGCCATTTCTTCTTTAATTATGTTTCCTATTTTTGTAACACCTCCTTGCCTTCTCTGATTGTATGAACATTTTCTTTCTTGAAAATCTGTGTTTGTTGAGAACAGATTACCAGAAACAGAATTCGACTCAAGTTTTCATACTATGCGATAAATCAAAATATGCAAACTTGATTTTGATCAGCTTCAGGGGTACTGAGCCATTTGATGCTGATGATTGGATCACTGATTTCGACTACTCGTGGTATGAAATTCCTAAAATAGGAAAACTACATATGGGATTCTTAGAAGCGTTAGGATTAGGAAGCAGAGTAAAGGTTTCCACGTTTCATGAACATCTTTTTGATAAAAATGTTGATGTAACTATTGCTCATCCAGAGAGGAAGACTGCTTACTATACTGTTAGAAGCAAACTCAAAAGTTTACTAAAGGAGCACGAGAATGCAAGGTTTGTCGTTACAGGACATAGCTTAGGAGGAGCGTTGGCTATATTATTTCCAACGATGCTAGTTATACATGAGGAAATGGATGTCATGAAGAGATTATCGCGTGTATACACATATGGTCAACCTAGGATTGGGAATAGGCAGTTAGGGAGGTTTATGGAAGAACATTTGGAACATCCGGTTCCTAAGTACTTCAGAGTTGTTTATAGCAATGATCTTGTTCCGAGGTTACCTTATGATGATAAAACATTTCTGTATAAGCATTTTGGTGTTTGTATGTACTACAACAGCTTATACGTTGAGCAGGAAGTATGCGAAGAGCCAAACATGAACTTTTTTGGGCTACGATTCATGTTACCACTGTATCTGAATGCTGTTTGGGAGTTTATCAGAAGCTTCTTTATGTGTAACATATATGGACCTGAGTACAAAGAGAGCTGGGAATCAATACTTTTTCGGATGGTGGGGATGTTTCTTCCGGGGATTTCTGCTCATAGACCGGTTAATTATGTCAACTCTGTAAGACTTGGAAGGAACAAGTGTTCAGATGTCATCGTTTTGGAAAGTCTAGATTGAAATGCCTTGATCAAGTGATTTATGTCTCAAAAAATAAATTCGTTACAGCTTTTTTCGTGTCTTGAATAAAGTTTATGGTGTTGTGATTGCAAGAAGTGTTGGAACTATTATGAGTTGTTGATGTGAATGTATTATTCATATTTTGGTGTTGTGATTGCAAGAAGTGTTGGAACTATTATGAGTTGTTGATGTGAATGTATCAATGAGAGTACATGTAGAAGTTTTTGTTGTTGTTGAATGTATGTAGATTGGATTTGTCTTGTGAACCTATTGAATAAATGTTGTTTCAGTGATTGCTTGTTACTCCTATTAGATTTGTTTGATAATGAAAATGAATTGTATCAGTTGTTCTTTGTCTACACGATGTAAAGATATGACACGTGAACCTCACTCAACCTCAAAAGTTAACTCATGAGGGGAGAATTGTCCAAATATATATAAACAAACCGCCAGTCCATTCCTCAATTAATGTGAGACTCTAACCCACTCTAATACCCGACTTCACGTCTAGACCCAACTAGAGTGTGGACTGGAAGCCCAACAAGGATAAATCTGGCTCTAATAGCATGTACACATATGATACCTAGACCTAACTGAACACCAAAAGCTAGTCATGAGAGGAGGATTATCAAAGTTAATAGAAGTAGACCACCAATCTAAAAGCTAGTCTGATAGTGAATGTATGCAAGACAAGTGTTTTTACATTCATTGGTTTGATATGAACGCATGGTTTTGCCCATCATCCCCAACCAATGCCACTAACTGATGCGAACCCAATCTGTGCGTAAACTGCTATCAAGGTAGTAGACTTTAAATATGTCATGTAAAAAATTGAAATTGAAGAGTTGCTAAAATATAAAAAGGTATTCTTATTGAAACAGACAAAAGAGAAAACCAAGACAAACAAACTAAACAGGAAAGAATACACCTTATTAGTAAACATAAAAAAAAAACACTGAAACTAATACTGTATAATTTGGTGATGCATTAGTTAAATTTGATGAGCAACTAGTGACAACTTTAGACTAATAAAAATAACACACAAAAACTATGTGCACAAGAATAAAGATAGTCAATATAAATACATAAAAGCATCCAATTCTCATTGAACAAAAAAAAAAGTGGCACCTCGTTATGTTGAGTAAAAGAAACTACAAATCTTCTGTTCACAGGATATGTCAAAACAACAACAATTACAATACATTTTACAACAACAGAGCAACTGAATATCGCGAACATGTGAAAGAAGGGACAGATGCTAACGCCTGCTCATTTTTTACGTCTCGTCTCTATGTATCCTAATTGGGAAGTACCTAATCTAAGCCAGAATCACTGGCATATTTGTATAGTAGATCATTTATCAATCCAATCTTTGAAAAGAAGCATCATATATAGAGGAACGTTGAAAGCTGCAACGATAATAATTATACTCAATGTCCTCACCAATCTCCTAATTACCATCTTTGTCTTTGACTTGTTTGTCCGAGGCAGTGCTTTTACTGCGGCATCTGATCCTATATGTAAAGTCACATCAGCGGGATTTGAGGTATCCGTTTCTTGTTTTCTGGCAACTGACCGCATGATAGCATTACCCCTGCATTCGAGAAAAAGGCATCTATGTAACTTGAGCATCAAATAGTCTATAAAATACAAGGAAGCACCCAATAGATTACTTAAGAATGAGAACCATTGAACTGAAGTGATGACAGCATGGATAGCGCGCTTGCTTATCTTGAACCAATAAACATGAAATCAAATTTTCTGAAGAAAAGCACAATTGAAGGACAACTACCTAAGTTGCTTTGACTCGAGGGCAGGTGTCTGATAAGGGTGTGAATCTAGAGGTCGGATCCTTTGTGACCTAAATTTTAAGATTCAAGGGTACAAATCCAGTATGGATACTAGTTCGAGGATTCAGCTAAATATTATTCAGACATCTAAAAACAGAGTTATAAAAATTTGCCTATATTATGGTGGACTATTCAGAAGGAAAGGAATGACGATTCTTTTAGAGCAAGTTTGAATCTGTAATATATAGGTCATGATAGACTTCTTGAGTTCATTGCACATTCAACAGTGATGTTGTATGGTATAAATCTGGTTGCGGACTAAATACAAATATCTTTTAACTGATTAAAAAAAAACATATGCCTAAATCATGATTTCTTCCTAGCTTTTGTTATAGTTTTCAGAAATTATTGTATGTGTCTCGAACTTCTCTATTGATTTTGGTCAAAAGTATCCAGAAACGATTGGCCAAATCCGGTATGAATCCCATACCCATGTCGTGTCGACACAGGTGCGGCACTGGAAGTGAAGAATCCGAGCAACTTAGACTACACCAAGTCAAATTGAAGTGTGAGATACTTCCTCACAGACAGTAGACTAAGACACAGATTTTTAGAGGTACATGGGGACTTGCTGTAATGCACGATCGGATCCTGCAATTCTTAAAGTGCATTGCTATCTAACAAGGTTATGGTGCTTGTAATCTAGGAGGCAACTTCGAGAAACACACAAGCATGCTCAAGTAAAAATAAATAGTTACTCGCTGCAGTTCATGCAATGACTGGTTCTCTTTGATGGGACTTACCGTTCTACTGAAGCGCTGTCGCTTGAGCATGTAAAAGACACTTTAAAGGTTTTCTTTATGAGGTGCATCGATCCTTCTGCATCCCATATCTCCTCATATTCATATATCTCATCTTCACTTTTCAGTTTTTTCCCACCTCCCGAAAAGCTTGAACTAATTAGACCTCTTACATTCCTCAGAAATCCATCAAGATAGTGTGGAAAGAGCACCCCATTCGTGGGCCAAAGGACGGCAATAAGAAGGGTCATGACAAACAGCAAAATATACCTGAAACATCCACAAACAAACTTTAAGATTACAAGAAACACAGTTTATTAAGACAGATGTTTTGTTTTCATCTTAATATACTGAATTACCATATATAAATGTATAACTGCACAGGGAGAAAGCACACTTTGGTCGAAATTGCCTCCTCTGGCATTGATCCGTTCGGTAAGATAAGATTACTTGCAGATAATAGCATGTAAGATGGAAACAAATTTCCCTGCTGCCAGCTTATAGTCCCTAGAGTATGCTGCACAACACTATCAATTAAACACCATCCAATCAATACAAACTTTTTCAGTTAAACAACGCGTGATACCTCTTTTACGGAACCATATTTGGATTTGTGGATCACTGTACACTGATCATGGTCATGCCCGGAGAGAATTAGTGCCTGCAGAAACTCAAAATAATGCAACCCAAAAATCATTCATTTCAGTTTCTTCCCTTTATATTGCTACTTTGTTTTGGATAAGCCTACATTACATGCAATAGTATCTAGAATTACCAATGGAAAAATATATAAAAGATCATTTGGCCATTCGGGCATCATAAAATGGAAGGAAATACTTACAGGTTTGATCGAGTCAAGCAGGTCATTTGTTCCTTTCTCAGTAATATAGTTTTGATATCTGTGAATGGAATTGTGACCAAGTCTGACATAAACATCCATGCGTACAGACACGGTAAATCCGTAATAAGCCACTAAAAGTGAGAGTAAGAGCTTACAATATTTCATTATCCTGAGCAGCACGGTTGATTCTCTGAAATAAATGACAAAATATGTAACTTTTTCATTATAAACTCTTTCTCTCGGGATTCTACATGATACCAAAGATATGTTTATCAAAACAGAATATATTAGAGACCTATTAATTAACCATATTACAAGAAAAGTCACATTTTTCTCCTCACAATAGCAACAAGCAAAATGAAGAAGAACTTTTAAAGATCATAATTCCTATTGTTTAGGTTCTCGAACTCAAGTGCTCTTTTACTGGAGAGGAATAGTACATAAATGGTGACTTTCAGGGGAGGGAATCTTTCCTCTACAAAATAGAAAAAGCTAAAACAACTTTGACAAGTTTAAGAAAAAGTTAAATTTTACCTGATTAATAATTGATGATGAGCGGTATGAACCGCACGCAGTTTGATCTGGTCGATACAATGGAATATGAGTCAATAGAACCCTTGGATTCGAAGGCAGATCTGCATAAGACAGAGTAAAATGATCTAAGCATCTTACACATAAGTCAAATCACAACATACTCACAACATACATGGATAGTGATTGGCTGAACATACGCTTAGAGACATTTTTGACAAATTCCCATGTGGCAGGGGTTACATTGTTTTGGGGATGCCCTGTAGACAAGAGATTTTGCTGTGAGTCTTTACAAAATAACAACACCATGAATTGACCCATAATCAATAGTCTCTTTTTCATGTTAATTGATAGGAAGAAAAGCAAAATCATTGAAGTGGTTTTACAAAACAACCACAACATGAATTGAAGCAGCTCATTAGCAATGAATTACTACTTATATAATCTGTTCTGATCGTCGAAGAGTAGTCACATGGTCATGTGTCATACAGAAAACTACATTATAGTTAGAACCCTCTATCTCGAATAGTAGTCACATGTTCTAAAACAGCAATTAATAAATAAATTAGCATTTTTAGACACCACATGTACATAAAAAGGTATAAAGGAATCGGGGCCATTGAAATAAGTAAAAGAAATAGACCAGGCAAATATATTCTTGAATAATTCAAAAAAATGGATATTAACTCTTCGACACTGATACGAGAAAAGTTAATTTTATCTCTAAGCAATAATTGTTGAAGTCTCCAAACTTTTATATATCAATAGAAAGAACAAAAAGAGCTCCAAATAAAGAGTAGATTGTGATATTACCATCTAAGGTTTGTGCATCGATGGTAATGAAATCTACTTTCCCAGCTGTAAACTGATAGTTCCTTGCACCAAATGCTTTCTCATAGCGTTTGATAACCTGCATCATTGTGTGCACAGATAAGATCGGAAATAAAATAGGAGTAAACCAGAATGTTCTGCACTGGCATTTGGCCACTGGATATGGAACCCAATTTCAAGTTTTGATTTGAAATTGTTTAAGAAATTTGCACAAAATTTCAACTTCAATTTCAAATCTCAAATTCTCCAAAAAGTAGATTTCAAATTCCAAAAATGTGATTTCAATTTTTTAAATGTAAAACTTGACTCATGCTCGACGTGAATTTTGGGAAAGTTTTGATAGTTTTCACAAATTGTGGGGTTTTCATATTTATGAGGAAAAATACAACATAAGAAATCTAAATTGCATGTCCAAACAAAATTTCAACTTTAAATCAATCTTGATTTTAAATCACTAAAATCATGTCCAAACGAGGCCTTAGTACTCAGATGGATCATGACTCCAAAATTAAGCTCTATCATCCAACTCAATGAACAATAGTTGAATTATTCTAGTTAGTCAACTTTTTCTGGATCCTCTCAATGTGAAACCTGGTACTCATCGGAACTCTTGGTTGTAGAAAATTGAGGTGCATCAAATTTCCTTAACAATTATGACCAACAAGGTAACTTGCTACAGTTAATCATGGACACTATTCCAGCAGTTTTCCAGTATCTTGGACACTAGAAAGAGTGAAAGACAAAGCTCACGACTAAATTTTCAACCAAAAGTTTCCTAATGTGATAACTGAGCTCAAGCAGGCCGCAATGCACCAAAAAATATTTCTTCAGTACTTATTGTGCAATGTTGGGGGTTCGAAGACCATCACATACCGTCCCAGTCTCAACCATAAGCGATGCCAGTCAGGGATCTGTTGCTTTTAGGACTCCGCCGGCACCTTATGAGAAATCAAAGTTTTTGGGTTGGGGGGAGTATGGTGGCAAGGCTGAAACTTAGAAGAATTGACGGAAGGGCACCACCAGGAATTGCGGCTTAATTTGACTCGAGACGGAAAAACTTACTAGGTCCAAAAATAGTAAGTATTTCTTGATTCTATGGGTGGTGGTGCATGGTTGTTCTTAGTTGGTGGAGTGATTTGCCTGGTTAATTCCGTTAGCAAACAAGACCTCAGCCTGCTAACTAGCTATGCGGAGGTATCCCTTCGCGACCGCTTCTTTGAGGGACTACGGCCTTTTAGGCCGCGGAAATTTGAAACCATCCACGAAATAATAGGTTTGTTTCATGCAATGTTTTAAAAGGAGATTTAATCTCCATCGTTTCATAGGCTTATGAGTAATTTGATACATGAAAAAAAGATGAGATATGAACAAGTCAAAAAGCATATTAAATTCAAATTTGGCATCAGTTAAATAACATGTTCCAACTCTATCTGAATAATTGACGCACCTCTGGCATATGCGAGTGAAAAGCTGCATACCCTATATCATGGTTCCCAGCAAGGTAGTACAGCTTTATGTTTGTAGTTTGCTCAAGCATGTCAATGTCAACTATATGCTTAAACCGGCTCCAGGATTCCTGCCATCTATCAAATTAAATAAATCGAAGTCCAAAGCAGAAGAATAACTGGAGAACATTCAGATATATCATTTATGAAAATGACTAAATTATGAACTTTATATAAGGAAGCAACTGATAGGAATGTGCCTTAAATTAGTCCAAAAAGTAGAGTTTTCGACTGAGAAATACAGAGAATTACAATCAGAGCTAGGTTTCAATTTTCATACACAAAGTAGTTTAATTTTTTATTAGGAGAGTAAAATTTTAAGATAGAACATTAAGCATACACAAGTACTTACTCTTCATCAGAGAGAAAAGGCCCACCATCGAAATAATCACCTAGGAACAGAATTATATCTGGTTTGGAAGGTAAAATAGATGATAGGAATGCCCTGCGCATATACAAATCTGTATAGAACTGAGCAGCTTCAAGTGCAAAGGATTTCGGGGCAAGATGAAGAGAGGTTCTATCCATGAGCTGTCAAAATACAAAATATGTTGTGACTATGAAATCAAAATGTCAAAGCACAGAATAATATAAAGATAAGCACGGTAAATCCACCATTGTTTTCAGAAGCAATACCTGAGGATCAGTCAGAACAGCAATTTTCACGTAATCACGTTGATGATCTACTCCATCTGTCTGAAACCAAGGACAACAAAGGTTAATACACCTGAGTTTTTGCACCAACTCAAAAAAGCTGAATCTTTATGGAGGGGACAAGTCATTAAAATGTATACATCCTAATATCGAGATAATTAAGAAGTATACTTCATGAAGGGGAAAGTTACCGAAAAAGCATTGCCTTATCTAGAACTACCAAATAATTGCTCTATAATTAACGGAAGAAGTTCCCTCAAATAAAGTATCTAGCAAACGAAAGTCCACCACTTATACATATAATTATAAGTTAAACTTACCAAAAATAGTTCTTTTATTTTCTTTTTAATTTTCTAAACAAGCTAGCCTTTTGTTAAATCTGAATTAGTTTTTGACCGAATATTGTTAGGATCAAGCGCTTAGCCGCTTACCATCATACCAAAAGTTATACCTGATAGTAAGGGCGCAACTTTATTTCTTAACCAAGCCCACCAATCAAGTGCCACATTCGACCATGACTCCGACCCAGGCCACCCCAGCTCCCTCATGGACCTTGCCATAGACACGATGTTGGCATTACCCAACACCTATAATTCTCAATGAGTAAACAAGAACTAACACACAAATTCACAGCTCCAACTAGCATAAAAAGTGGTTGGACAAGTACAAAATGAAAGGCCACTATCATTTAACAAACTCAAGCTCCATGATGTCTTCAGCTGGTTACAATCTAAAGATGATAACAGTTGACAAATACTAATTCACAGATTCAATGGGGAGAACAAATTTTCTCTCTATTGGTCAACGGTGAGCTGAATATTCCCTGATCTGGAGTTAAGCTGCTTAAGATGAGGAATCCCAAATCCCACAAGAGACTTACAAATAGGAAATGGAAATCATTCACATTAACTAAAGCTTAATCACCATTTAACTAAAAGAAGTAAAAAAAAAAGATCATTTCTTTATCATCACCACCCCCCCCCCCCCGCCCTCAAAATCCCAGCTCACTTGCAGCTGAACACTGTCCATTACATCCCAAAACAGAACAATAAATAGAGAAAAATGATTCTTGAATCTAGCTCAAGTTAAGTGAATAGCTACTTCATCAAAGTTTGGAACTTTACCATGGAAGAAGGGGGATGAGGCCAAGAACAGGAGAGAAAAGGGACCCAAAAAGAGAACATCTCTCCATAGAGAAGAGTCAATGCCCAAATTAGGCTTAAGAAAACAGCTAACTTCAACATCTCTGTTAACTCATCAATTACTGCTCTCTCTCTACTTCCATATTTTTCTTGTAGATCCCAAAACAAAGCTCACAAAGCTGAATAAGTTAGTTTAATTAACACTTGGTGTATGAGTTTTTTAGGCTTTTAGTTATAGGTAGCAGGCACCTCTTTCCCATCAATGGTGGTTTCTTCTATTTTTCTTAATTATTTTTTTATTTTTTATTTCATGGTTTTCGTTTGTACAATGATTAGTAAGTACTTGTTATCAACATGTCTATTTCTAACTAAGGATAATTATGAATAGTAGTAATAACTTTTAGTAAGTTTTTATCTTGAAAATGATTAGTTATTTAGAAAACTAAAAGATGTTATGAATTAGTTACTTAAAAGAAAGGGGGGGAGGGGGGCTTAAAATATCACATTTAATTGCCTTAAAAATATTACATTATTTTTTATTTACTTGTTCATTTTTTACTTGACACACAAACACCTATTAAGAAAAGAAGATTTTTCGCAAATAGCTACTATAATAAATTTAATTATGTTCACTATAGTTTGCATATTTACAGATTGTAGCTACAGTTTAAACTATTTCGTTTGTATAATTTGCTGGTTTATATAATTCGCGATTTGTATAATTCACGGGTGAGTTTGTATAATTCGCGGGCACGTTTGTATAGTTGAGTTATTTTTGTATAAACTCGAAATAACGAATGTATACAAATATAAACATATGAAATTTAAACAGTTATACAAATTATATTACACAAAATTACATTATACAAAAGTTATACAAATTATATTATACAAATTCTGAATTATATAAACCTGCGAATTATACAAACTCGAAACCCCAACCCAAGTAATTATCACTGAATGTTGGTCGCGAGTGGTAATTAACTAAAACTATAGCTATGATGACTAATTAACTAGTATATGTTTGCTTAATCATGTAATTTCCCTTTTTAATTTACCTTATTATTAACTATAATCATTTTTCAATGCAATTTTCAAATATTGAATTTATTGTATCCAAACGTGATATTGTTAAATTGTCATTTTATTTATTGTTTCTTAAGAAATGTGTCAAGTCAATACCAAACAATTAAAAATAGACTAAGAAAATAGTGATGGAATAAAAAATTTGTATCTTGTTTGGTTGTCATGTTTGGGATAACTTATCCACTATTAATATCATAGTGATGGGATAAGTTATCTCATATACATGGTGGGATAAGTTATCCCACGATAGCTAATCCTGGGATAACTTGTTCCCAACCAAACGACCCCTATAGTTAATATTTTGTATACAGAATTACACTGGATATATTATTATTGTCATTAGTAATACTTTTGTATGGAAAATTTGGTTAAACACTAAAGTTTCAAGTCGTCAATTAAGGATGATTAAAAAGGAACGTCAAGAAAATTTGATTACAGTGAAAATGGGGTTAGATTTTGTTCGAAGACATTAATGTAAGAAGGTATTATTTTTTTCTTAAATGGTCTTAACAAATATCTAATGAATAATTTCCAAATATACTTCTTTACAATTTCCTATTTATACTTTTCTCAGTGGATATACCAAACCTTAAAATTTACTTATTGTTGACCAGATGAAGTATATACAAACTTGTGTCTGTCTTTCATATACATCACTAAACACCATCTTCATGTCCCTTTTGTTTCACCAAAATGTCGAAAAATGATTCCAAAAATTATTTTCAAAAGATGTAAAATGATTTCGTACCAAAAGAACTAAGTACACGTTTAAACAAAATACAATGTCACACACAATAACCAACAAGTAAACGTTATAACCAACGTCTCGTCTTTCCGCAGGAGCACAAATCCACGCAGGAAAAACAGTACTATGCACAAAACTGAATAATCCAGTACATCAACATTGTTTAAGAATTTCTTCTTTTTAAGGATACATTATAACAATTACACCTCGATCCCAATTTGAGGATCGATCACCACTATGAAAATATAGGAATAAGCTACAACAACTTAACAACTATAACTACGCCTCGACCCCAAAAGCAAGTTGGGGTCAATAGTTACATTTTGAATGGTATTCCCAAAGCAAAAGAAAAGGAAGCTAGTATTATGGCCTCCATCCTTCTACAAATTATCTCCAAGTGGAAGATTATAAAATCAGCTTCAATATACTGCAGGGAAGAATTTAAATTTGTTTGTTTGCTAAAGAAAATTATACAACATGGATAAACGTTGAAGAAGAAGTCAATGGTTCACCAACCGTCTTGAGTGTTCCATCTATAAGAAGAACCCATCTACCACTTCACCACCACACCATTCACTCTAGATTTAGCCAACACTTGGGCTGAGTGCAGCTTGTTAGGCTCGTCACTTTTGATTCATCGCCAGTAGTCGAGGAGTTCATTTGCCGAGGCATGAGTATCACCACCCAGAGCATACTTATTCCCCTTCTGCACCGTGCCATGGCAAGAAAGGTTAATGGCCAATTGTGATTCGGGAACTTGAGTTTTTTATTTTTGGTTTGGGGAGGGGGTAGTGAGGGAACAATCAGGATATTTAACTTATCATGACCTCAATGTAGCAGTGTATCCAAATAAGCAGTTAGTAATTGAAAGCTCTAATGAAAGCCTATATATGCAGCCAGTAGAAGAGGGCTTGATGGAATTTATTGTCGAGACCTAGTAGTTTTACTACTCTAACAAAAAGAGCACAATTAGTAGCCTAAAGCTAAAATTTAATGAGAGGTCTTAAACTTGAAGGAAAAAAAACTTTTAACAAAATGACAACATCAATATGCATAACAAGTTTTGTATATTCATAGAGAATGATTATGAATTCATTTTGTATATGCATATTAGGCATGATTATCAAAATGAATAGATATGCATATTTAACAAGTTTACGAGGAGTTCATTTCACTTGCTGACAAAATTATTCATTTTGTATATTTTGTTCAAGATTGATTATCAGTTTCATCATGTGTAATTCGCCAAACATGTTCATGGACGACTGGATTGAATTCTGCAATCATTCAATAATACTAAAAAAAGTTTGTTATTTTCAAGATAGATTTTTTTTCATCCCCCCTCCCCAACCAAATGCCAAATTAATTTGTTTTCCAGGAGTTATTATGAAGGAAATAATTCTTGACAATACATTATTCAAATTATTTTCCTTGGTGATTGATGAATTGACACGACATATCCAAAGGGAGGTGTCATGGTGTATGCTATTTATAGATAAGATAGTATTGAGTGACAAGACACGCGACAAATTATTGATAATCTAAAAGTTTGGAGACAGACCCTGGAGTCTAAAGGGTTCAAGTTGAGTAGACTAACACAGAGTACTTGAGTGAAAGTTCAGTGGCATGACTTAAGAGGCAGATGTGGAAGTTAAGATCGATACACAAGTCATCTCCAACAGAGGAAGTTTGAAGTGTCTTAGGTCAATAATCCAAGAAAATAGGAGATTGACGATGATGTTACACAACGTATTGGAACAGGTGGATGAGAAGGCTTGCATCATGTATCTCATGTGATGAGAATGTGTCACAAGACTTAAAGGAAGGTTTATAAAGTGGTTGCTATACCATTTATGCTGTAAGGGTCAGAGAGTGTTGTCGATAAAGAACTCACTTGTTCAAAAGATAAAAGTAGCGAAAATGAGAATGTTGAGACAGAGGAGTAAGAGTGGGAGGATTAGGAATGAAGAAATTCGAGACAAGGTGGTTGTGGCCTCCGTGGTGGACAAGATGAAGGAAGCGAGACTGAGATGGTTAGCATGTAAAGAGGATATGCACAAATGTCCCAGTGAGGAAGTGTGAGAGGTTGGCCATTGTGGGTCTAAGGAGAGGTAGAAGTAGGTCGAAGAAGTATCGAGAGAAGTGATTAGACAAGACATGGCACAACACAACTTATTGAGGATGTGACCCTACATAAGAGGATATGGAGATCGAAAATTAGGGTAGAAGGTTAATAGGTAGTTGAGCATTGTCTAGTTCTCCTTGTCAATATTATTATTATTGCTCTCATATGAGCTTATTCTTCGAATTTTAGTATTACATGTTTTCCTTTGTTTCGATTATCATATTATTTGTTGTTGCTATTGTTCTTTTCTCCAATATTTTCATCATGCCTTCTCTACTACTTTTCCCTTTTCATAGCTTTGAAATGCTTTACTTAAGTCGACGGTCTATCGAAAACCGTCTATCTACCTTCACAAGGTATGGTTAAGGTCTGTATACACACTACCCTCCCCATACCCCACTTGTGAGATTACACTGGATATATTGGTGTAATAAATTTTCTGAATGCTCTCTATCTCTGTTAATTTGTTCTTGAACATCTTTTGTTTTTTAATTGTGCAATCTCATTTCTAAATCAATCCATGCACTCATACAACAATATAGTCTTTTGTTGTTTAATGAGTTTTGAACAACAAAAAAGTATACCCTTCCCGGACTCTACTGGTGGGATTTCATTGGGTGTGTTGTTATTGTTGTTTAATGAGTTTTAAGCTTAATGTTAAGATTTCTCCCATCTTTATCACCTTCACTGGCTGGTTTATTGTTCCTAGCAATAAGAACGGTGTAAAACAATTTGTAGCATAAACAGAACACTATCCAAATCTTTGGAATAAACTAACCATCTTTTCATGTCTTTCTCCATTTGCTAATTTTTTTAAATTAATTTGTAGTAAAAAAAATGCCTCAAGAATTTACTCTTTGAAAACCCATGTCGGTAATTCTAATTGGTCCTTGGGCCGGCACTAAGGGGAATCAAATAAGGCAGTTGTTTTAGGCCCCCAAATTTGGGAGGGGAGGGGTATTTCCTTTAGCAATAATAGACATATAGGTTTTCTTGGGGGAAAAAATATTGAGTACTATTTGTAAGTAAACTTTTTTATAAAAGGAAAATTTGTTTGGGATGAGATAAAGTTAACGTTTGACTTGCTTAAAATGGGAAGTGTGAATAGCTCCCTTGTGTATGAGTTGGAATTCGATTGGACAACTGATATCATTATTCCACTTTTTCTCATTGGAACGTGTAACTTTCCTCTTTTGTACAAGTCACAATCTTTATTTTCTCCTTTCTCATCAGATTACATACTTTCTTTTTTATGTATTTTTCTTACTCCATCTCCAAGAGTTCATTATTTTAACTATTCAAGGCTTTAAGATTCTGATAATTTTATCATTCTTTAAGAAAATATAGTTAAAGAATACTTAGTTCATGTTTCAAGCATTGATAAAAGTATTTTGAAAAAGTGGAATGATAATTTCACTTGTCAAATCAATTCCAATTCGGAGATACTTCCCATCTTTAAGCAAGTCAAATATTACTTGATTTCCGATCTAGAAAAAATCTTTCCTTTAATGAAAAGGTTTACTTTTTTACAAATAGTACTCAACAAATTTTTAAAGGAAAATTATAAGCCAATTATTGCTAAGGGAACCCCCCCCCCCCCCCCCAAATTTGGGGCCCTAAAGCACCTGCTTCATTTGCTTCCCCTTAGAGTCAGGCTGTCTCCTTTGTATCAAAATGATGATGATAATAAAGTATGAAGCTTCTCAAAGCATTCAAAAAATGTAGTAGCAAACTAAAGACATGAAGATTAATGATAGGCTATGGCATGGAACAAACAGTGATGAACAGGTCTGTACGTGCTCATCACAGGCTTACAAATCTATTAAATATTTTAGGTATTTCAGTGCTGGTCACTAAACTAAAATATCATTTCTATTAACCAGAACAGGAAAATATTGGAAGGAGAGGAGAGATAGATAACAGAATAAAACTATTGATATTGATTAAGAAATTAGAAAAATGGAATAAATTGGAATTGCTGAGACTGACATCTTCCATAAACTTTTTTTTTGATGACAAGGGAAACCCGCAGCCGCTACCCTTTGGGTGCGCACAGGGTAAAACCCCCGCTCCTATGCAATAGCTCGCAAACCACATAGGAGAGGTAACCCGCACTAGGCAAGCCCAGTGCGACGAGCTCGACCCAAAAGACAAACCCCTTGCTTTCGCTGGCAAGGGGGTTTCGAACTTGAGACCTCCAACATGATAGTCCCAAGCCCAAACCACTGGGCCACCCCGAAGGGTGACATCTTCCATAAACTATAAAGGGAGAAATAAGGAATAGTCACAGTAGGAAGAATGGAGCAAAATTTGTGAACTAATCTTTGAAGTTGATACTAACCGAGTTCAAGAGGGAGAAGATAAAGACATAGAGGCCATTTGGAGGTGGTTACGTACATATTACAGTTAGTGGGCGAAACTTTTGTTGGATAGGGTTGTATTCAATGGTGGCAAGAGAGCACTTGGAGAGCAGATTCAGACGAGAAAGGACTCAGAGACCATGAAGAGATCGAAATTATGGAGATCGAATGTTTGGTGCAAAACATCATATTGCATTATCTAGTTAGCAGAATTTAATTTTTTGAACATTGGTTTATGTCTAATGTACTTCAGTTTCTGCAAATTACCACCAATTTAGTGTACTTAAACAAAATTACTGTCTTATTTAAAATTAAAAACAAATACTCAGACAATAGAGGGTAAGAATCCTACTAACCTTTGGATGGATCAACATGTACAAAGAAACTTGCTGCAACAATGAGATAGCATAGGATAAGCATCAACCCCTTAAAATAGTTTGATGTTCCTTCCTGTATCGTGTAAAGCAACAATTACAGTTAGTAGCAAGCCTTTCGTGGCTGAGTAGTCTAGGGTAGGGAGTAGACTGAACAACATCATCTATTTTATTCAACTGTCTGATTTGCAGGGGGGGAGGAGATGTGCCAAAAGGATGTAAGTTAGAAGATGAACCTGCAGCATAAATGCCACGACTAGCACTGTGATAAAGAGTGTAGCAGTCTCAAACAATTGGAAGTTCAAGTCCATTGGTTTTCCCATGAACCAACCAACAACAACACAAAATGGAATCTGCATCATCAAAAGCATGAGATCTAAGAATAAGCAACTTGATTTATAAGCTCTATCATAATCTTTTAATAAATACTTAAATAGCACCCAGAAGGTGCAAGCAAAAGTATTTACAGATTAATGTCACACGTATGTCTCTTCTCTCCTTAGAGGGAACCTATCAGATCTATCAATTCCATGGCTCACTATAACAATTCTGCTTACACCAAAAATAAAATAAAATAAAATTCTTGATATTTTGAATAGAGCTTTCTTCGTCTTCAAACAGCTCCCATTTCTTTCCTTCCACATAAAACACCAAGCTCTATTTATTTTTTTTGATGGTTAAATGGACCGCCAAGCTACATTATAAATTTTGGATAATTACAAATTAACTACACCAATACAAACCAACCAAAAAGGACAAATTAAACAAACAAAAATCCAGTATGTTCTTAGGACGGCCTGTATGAATTTAAATAAAAAATAAGAACTAATTTTCTTTGTTATCGGCTAATTACTATAAGCTAGTTCAGATGATTAATGCATCAAATTATAAGACCTTACCACAAACATTGATATCTGAGTAGAGGACCCAATCGCAACTCCAAGTGTAATGTCCTGCAAACAGTACTCCTTGAGTAACCTATTCTGGGCAAATAAGACAGTGAATATGGTTTTTCAGGAACTCACAAGCTTATCTTTCATTGCAAACATGATTGCACTTGCATGTTCTGCAGCATTTCCTACAATTGGAAGCAAGATGACACTAATAAAGGACACAGGCATGTTCATTGAGTCGGATGCTCCCTGAAATCGTATTAGCAACACAAACAAATTAGGATGAAGAACATACAAGAAAATCGAAGTCAAAAGAACTTAAACGAAATTTATATAGCTTTTGATAATTAATTACCGAAAAAGGAGAAAAGATTAGCACACGGATATTAGCATTCAACTTCAAGAAAATGCTAGCCTCTCCAATACATTGGTTAAGAAGGGCATGGGCCAAAAAATTTAATAAAACAAAAGGAAAGGAAAGGTTACCTCTATGGCATCAACAAGATACCCAGATAGCACAGATATCCATACTGTCAAAATAGCAAGCCACCCTATAGCTTCCCATTGTGTTATCTCAGGAGCCTCTTCTTCATCAGAATTTTCAGCATTATTCACTCTATCCTGTTCAGATATCAGAGAATAATTAGAAACAAACTAATACATCATGCAGTAACATAAGTTGGAATGAAAATCACATTCATGGTACAAGTTTATCTGGAAAAAACGAAATCTGCTGCAAACCTATATCCTTCATAACAGGCATCTGATTACTAGATAGGACGTACAGTGTCAATGACTATTGCTGCAGACGACCTCGGAGAAATACAAGCTGAATAATAGAGGAAATAAGCTATAAACCTATTCCAAGATTTTCAGCAATTTACCTCATCAATTGAGCTATATAGATGTGGTTGACTCTTGAGCTGAAAAAATAGGTAACTTGCATATGCCACCAGCATTATGCAACTGCTAAATCTTGAAAGAGCCAGCTCTGACTTCCCAAAATGCACTTCTGTGTGGGTGAAATGAAGTACAGCGGGAAATAATAAGCCCATGACTGCCATCAATAACAATCCTGAGTTCACGAGGGCAGTTGCCTGCAATATTAAGATTTTCATTAGCATTAGCATATAACATTAGAGAGAGCACATTGGTGCTGAGATAATACGAAATTCCACTGAAGCATCAACATTCACAAAAGACAAAAGTGCTAACTTCATTGCACATTTGGTGAGGACATGATTGATCAGAAGATAATGACCTTACTGAAAACCTGGACTTTCTGGTGATGAACAATCCCACCACAGAAGAAGGCACATCCAAGCACCAAGAGCATATTTGATAAAATGGAACCCAGCAAGGATTGTTTAACAACCCTCATCATCCCATTATTCAATGCATATAATGAGATTATCATTTCAGTCGCATTGCCAAATGTAGCATTTAGAAGGCCCCCAACTATACATCAAAAATAAGGAAAAGTCATTCTGATAATCAAAAGAAGTGTAGTGGGGGGGGGAGGGGGAATTATGTCTCACACAAGATATCAACAAGAAAAGTAGCTCTTTTGAGTAAATGCAAATGTTAAAATAATTCCAGCAAAGGGCAATGAGAACAGAAGTACAGAAATAACATAAAACCATTTAAATAGGGAACAAGAAAATCCTATCTAGTGACTCAAATCAAGGAGGATAATATCCAAAAAATTACTTCAAGGGGTTTCAATTTCCTGATGACTCAATTTCACTGTGAGAACAAAACTTAACTCACATTTTCACATTATTCTATGACTGAATTCACATTCAACTTAAACACTAAGATTAAGCAAGCAAAACTTAATTCTTCTTCTTTTTTTATAATCATGGTGTCCGGACAACTTGCTTACACATCAACTAATTTCATGGGTACCTACTACCTCCCACCAGCACTGGTATGGAGTAACTCTGTTCACCAAAGTTTGTAAGATGGAAAGAAACCATCTAGTGTTTTGTCGCTGCAAGGATTTGAACCTCGGACCTCATGGTTCTCAACCCAATTTATTGACCACAATGCGATACTCTAGGGTGCCTCAACTTAATACTCTCCATAAGTAATCCCAATGGTGAAAAGTTCCTCAATAATAGAAACAAAGATCAAGAAAATGGCAAAACTACCAAAAGATAATAGGTACCTGTAGGCCCTGTATAGAATGCAAGCTGCCTGTGTCATGACAATTAAAGAAGTCAATGAGCATGTAAAATAACATAGTAGCAGAGGAGAACTGAATAACTTGAAGAGCATAAGCATACTCAGTCGCATAACCCAAACGCTCAGCTAAGGGTGTAATGCCCACCAAACTGAAGAAAAACACCCACTCCTGAAATATCAAGATGAACCCAAAGAAAAGCACAATAAATAAAGTAAGAAAACAAAAAAGAGGCAAGTTCAATTGAGGTAAACAGCAAAAGCTTGAGACTTTATACATGTTTTTTCGTAAGATAGTGTAGCAATATCGCCAGTGGTCCAAAAGGAAGCAAAACATTGATCTTTGCTTTAAGTATCACAATGTATATACTCCTAAAATAGCTGATCTGATGCATCTTCCTCAAGACTCTCGACGAGTAAAAACTTCTAGGCGACGCCATATGAGCTGACTCAAAATGCAAACTCTCTGTCTTGTTTGTAGCATGAGATGAACTAAAGGGGATCTCCTCATCAGATTCAAGGTCTAACTTATCCCCTACAGATCCCATCTCAACACTAGAAAAAAAAAGAGCCAACTTTATACAGCTGAAAAAAATCACAACTTGGGTTAAATTTCAGTAAACCCACAACTTAAATTAGTTGATAATTTCACTAACATTACCTCAATGAATCAAATGTAAGATGCTCAGACACATAAGGGGGGCCCTAATTGAGCAAAACAAAAAAACAAAAAATATAAGAAACCCAGATCAAATTTCTCACAAAATGTGGAAAAAAACCAAGAAAAAGCACATACAGAAGGAAAATTGCAGTTAATTGTATTTACCAGAGAAAACAACCAGTCGGCGAATCGAATCGTGTACTGATTTGAACAGCAAAGCTGAGTAGATTACATAAATTAGGAGAAAAATATGTATAGAGATAGTGCGTGTAGTGTATAATAGTAGATAGATAAATACATAGAAAAATCCGTCCGTGAAGCGTGAACAGACCGGCGACAGGGAGGAAGAAGAAGGTTCTACGAAGAAGCGCCTAATTTCATACTAATTTTTTTTTTGAAGATTTGTAGTTATAAATTTATATTTTTCCAATTTAGGTAAAAGACGATAAGATAGGTAGTGATATTGTATTCCTGCATTTCAATTTATATGAGTTGATCTAAAATAAATCATACATGTTTTTGTAAAGAGAGTAAAATAAATATTTTAAAATTAAATTCTTACCAAAGGTAGAAATGTGTCATTTTTTAAACGGAGGGAATAGTATACTCTATAGCTATATATATTAACCTCCACCTCAATTTATTATATAACCTCCACCTCAATTTATTAATTACTTTACCGTTCAATTTATTTGAATTAAATTGTTTACGACATTTTAATACATTAAACATAGATAATAACACAAGATTCAAAAGTATTAGTATTACTTTCTTAAACGTCAAGTGGAATATCTTTCTTTTATAGCCACAAAAAAGTAGAATTGACTAAAATCAGTAATTTCTTCTTCTTCTTCTTTTTTGTTGGGGGTGGGTTGGTGAAGGCATACTTATGTTTTACTCGCTGCAAGTTGCCTACTTGATCATAGAGATCTATTTCCTCTTATCTTATTTTCCAAGGTAATCTCACATTCCACGCAAAGGAAAAGAAAGAATAGTTCAACAAAAAAGCATGCAGTTAAGCAAAAACAAAAGAGTAGAAACAGTTCAATTTGGCAATGTAAGTATAATATAGCTTTACAACACACTTCATCACTTGTTATGCTTGAGAACAAAGGTTTGAAATCTTTTGAATTACACAGGAGTGTTGGCTTTTAACACATTACAGCCAAGAGATTATTGCTAATCATCGAATCACGTTTGCTGTTTTCAATCCAGCAAGTGTAGGACCAAAGTCTAGTTACTGTGTTGTTATTAGAAGATGAACAGCTAATGCAAGGTCCAAGAGACAAGCACTGAACAGTGCCAGGACAGTACAAAAATTCATATAACATCAAAAACAAATTCCAAGATCCACCCTCGTTCTCAATCTTCAGGAGTATCAGAGCGGAGGGCTGTAAAAAAGAGCAACAGAAGTATTTGTTAGACGACCAAAGATGCAACTTTTGCCATGAAAATAAGATAAAAAGTATGCAATAAACACATAAATAGACCAGCCAACCGGAACCCTATACTCTTATCTCCTACACCCTTTGACTCTTGCAAAAAAGAACACACTGCAATCATGTTGAGACAAGAACCTAATACTCGTATTCTTCACCATGCAAAAAGTATAGGAGTATAGTGACAATGGGATTTACATCTTGTATGCTGGGTTCTCCCCATATTATAAATGAATAATTGTCTTCATCCAAAAAAAGAATGACAATAGGATACAAGCATATGGCCTTCACTTCTTTTTTATTGGCCACATATCACATCCCCTTTCCCTTCATGCAAGCTTTTCATCCACCAAAATCCTCGCTAGTTCAATCTTGAGAGGCAAATATTAGTCAATAACCCAGGACCCTAACAGGGTGGCCTAGTGGTCAAAGAGCAGAAGTAACAACCTTGGGAACTAAGGTTCACCTCCTATGTGCATACACCCATCTACTCAAACCTAAACCTAAGCAGGCAAGACGAATTTAATATCTATATGGGAAGTGTAATATGTACCATGTGAATTCACCAAAAGTACGTGCAAGCTAGACATGATACCATTGTTACCAAAATATTATCTAACAATTGATATAGTATCAGTGCTACATACAACATGTAAACACAATTCTTTTTTTGGAAAATGGATAAAATACAATTCAACTATTCTTGACAGATTCAACTGATTTATCAGTTTTAACATGTACAAACTCCAATTAGAACCACATGAGTATTAAACCTACACATTACAACAACTAGTAGTGGCAGGTAGCATCATCACTTAATTTTCTTCTTCCTTTATCTACTTCTGCTATTGTCTAAGCAGAAAGTTCGAAAAATCGACCTTGTACTATGGGGGAAGGAAAACGAATGCACCAAGTCGTCAAGGAAAATTGAATCTTAGTCATGCAGTGAATGCATGTTTATTGTGGTCAAGAAAGTAAAAGACTCACAATCTAATAAAGGCCAATCATTGAACATGTTCCCTTCATGTCTGAGTTTGTTGTCGAACAAATGTATTAGATAATGACCTAGTTTTGTTCCCTATTCCCCCTAAACATGGACACAATGACCTTTTAGGATATGGCTATCTTTGTGCAGTTGTGATGACATCTAACCCCACACTTCACACCAAAGCTTGTCACTGAGGATATTTACAAGAGCAAACAGGAAAATTAAGGTGGACAGTTCAACAACCTGAGAATACATTTTTCAACAGCAACAATTGTTACGCCTCAGTCTTAAACAACTAGAAATCAGCTATATCAATCCTTTCTACCCACCAATTCTCGATGTAAATTCATCTCTTTGAATCGTAAGGATTCATCATGAATTGGCTGGTTTTATACTGGCTACCAAACAACCACAAACCTCCCACCTTATCCGGGCTTCATACAGGCAATGTGAGCAAAGTCAAACTAGCAAAGTTAGCAGAGGAAAACCACAATTAAGTGAAAAACTAATGACACCAAATCTCGTTGAATACAATGTCTTTATTAAATCATATGAAACCAACATAAATAACATTTTGAGACAGGTTAATGGTACTGCCCCCAGGGCTTTAAGAGGGCAATGTGTGATGTGTGGTTAGGCGCACATCACTGGTTCAAACTTTTCCGTTTAAAAAGGCCTGGTATTTAAGTGGAGAAGAGTGAGAGGCAGAAATATGGTGTTGCTTGTAGACAATAGTTTACGGATTAAAGTATAAATATCACCGATGGTCAAGAGCTATAATATATGACCTTGCAGATAGTTTGGAAAAATCATTGATCTATATCCGCATGAAGATAAAGGTATCCATTTGTATTCTTATTACGACAAAGGAGACTATCTGTATCCTTGTGGAAATAAAGGCAAGATGAAAGTGTGTCTCAATGACATGCTATCATCACCCTACACAGAAACTAGAAGACTCTGAACATTCAATTCAAAAGCTAAAAGCGAATATAAGAAATACTTGTTAGTTGATTGTTGACTAGTTTTCCATCTCAGCATTATCATTATTCCCCCCATACTACCTTATTCTTCAATTTTATTACTACTTCTTGTTTCTTTTGTTTCGGTTATCATTTCATTATTGTTGCTACTGTTGTTTTCTGACTTTCTCCAATATTTTCTACATGGTTCATCAATACACATTTCCTTGTTGTACTATTTTTTCTATGCGTTATTTGAACAAAGGTCTATCAAAAACAACCTCTCCATCCCCTCACAAGGTAGGAATGAACCTGCGTACACACCACCCTCTCTAGACCCCACTACACTGGGTATATTGTTGTTGCTGCTTGTCATAGTCCAACATCCACATAAAAGAGTGAGAGTAAACACAAACACAACCTAAAAAATTATTGACCTAACTATCCGATCTGCAATTGCATTATATAACTCATTCTAACGAGGAAGTATAGATACAAAATACTGTTTACGACCTCAACGGACGATTAAATGCAAATGAATACAAATGTAAGAAGAAATCTCAAAACTCTAACCTCTCACACACACACAGATCCAAATAAAATCCCTTCAGCACAAAGATCTATACTATTAGGAAGCAACCACCATTATTAATCAAAAGAAAAAAAGGGTGAGAATGCTTACTGGGTTTCTGAGGTTTGCCATCAGCCCATTTGGAGATGGAGTAGTGGACCTTCTCACGGGAAAGGGCTTCAGCCTTGTAAGGTTCCTTAAGGCAATTCCTAACAAGATTAGCACAGAGATTTGAGTAGGTTATGTAAGTCATCCCTGCTGATCTCCAGAATGGTGCTGCTGCGTTCGATGCCATTTTTCTCCGCCGTTCTCGATCGTTCTTCCTGCTCTTCCTTTGAAAAGGTACCTGGTTGCAATTTTGATTACCAAAACACCCTTAAGAGGAAAATGGAAGGGATAATTGCAACTTTATTTTTTATTCATTTTTACTTGTTATTTATTTCTAAAGTAGTTCATTTCTATTTATTTTCTTAATAGATGTGCCAAATCAAATTATGACAAATAAAAATAAATGGAGAGAATATTTTTTTTAAGAGAATCGTTGAGTTTTTTTTTTCCAGAAAGAATAGTGTTATGAAATAATAAAATATCAAGACAACAAAAAATATAGTCAAGGAAGTTGAGAAGAGAGAGATATTTTATTTCTTTCTAAACTTGATGTATAAATTGAATTGACTTTTTATTTATAGAAAAACAAAAATTGTATAAGTTACTTGCAAGTTGTCTGCTTGATTGCAAGCTTATTTGATCGCAAGTTTGATCGATTGCAAGCTTATCAAATTTCAGGTTTATCTAAGAAATTGTGTAATGGACATCCATAATATGATTTATTTATAACATTTTTCCTTGGATGTTCATTAGTAAATAATGAAAAGATCATGTATAGTAAAATTCTGATGAAGAAAAAAGAGTACATGTTTCTAGTAATACACATTGTTAACTACTTCATCAAAAATCGTACTAGAAAAACTCAATAGGATAAAATCTTGATTTAAAAAAAAAAAATACAATGTGTATCTTACTCCCTTGATTAAAGTATCATAGAACTCTTGAAGATGATGTACTTCAATCTCATATATCAACTTATCACATGTTGAGGTAGACACAACCTTTGTGATCAGATTTGTCAAATTATTATTTGATGATTTGCGCCTTTGTTTTTTTTTCTATATAAAAATTCGCTCGTATCATCTAATATTATTAGAATTATGCAAAGTACATTCGTGATTTATTTCATAAATTATTGTATGATTTGACTGTCATATAAAAACAATATGGCAATAATCCTTTCTGAAAATAGATAACATGTCTGGATCGAATTTTTATGTCGATCAAATGAATGTCTGGTATATTCAAAAAACTTGATAATATTTGTTAGGATAAATAAATTTATATTAGGCTTTCATTTGCAATATGCAATTGATCTTATTTCAACTTCTTTCGGCAAGTAATCTATTGTTTTTAAAAATTCTTGAAGAATTTCAATTCAAATCATCGACTTGCAACTAATATGTAAGATTATGACTCATTTTTATACCTTTAATTAATGAATATTGACTAAGATAATTACCTTTCTTGATTTATTCCACAATAAGGATTATGAACAAGTTTTCAAAAAAAATTGCAAATGATTCAGACATTATGAATCCTTCTTAAATTTTTCTCATAAACATTGCCAGACGATAACTTTCATTAGCATGACATTTTTTAGTATCTGAACTGCAAGTCAAATAAGTTTTACACTTATCAAGCTGTAGTATTTGAATTGTTATTATTTTTCATCATCATGCTTGACAGACATAGAATTCAGATCCTCGCCATTTTTTAATATAATAATATAGCAAAGATCATCTTCAAGAATTATGTGATACTTAATCAGAGGAATAAAAAAACACATTGCACTCTTTTTTCTTGAATCAAGTTTTTATTACATAGAATTTTTCTAGTAAGATTCTTAATGAGGCAACAAGAATTGCATTCTAGATATGTTACTCTTTTTCTTTCACTAGGTTTTTTTAACAAGGTTTTTAAGAGACATATTACTTATTAATGAACATTCAAAGGGAAGTGTTATATACATTGTATTGTGGATATCTATTATGTAGTTTTTTTGGATAAACTTGTAATTGGATAAATCTACTATCATATAAGTGTGCAAGCAAATATATTTGCAATTGGATAAGTTTGTACAGATAAGCTTCCAATCAAGTAGCTTACACACCAATTTCTGTCATTCTATAAATAGGAAGTCAATTCAGTTCATTTGTACATCAGTTTGAAAAGAATAAAATCTCTCTATAAACTAGGTTACCTCTCTCTATAAACTAGGTTGTTAATTGTACATTATTTCATAACACTATGTATCAATTTCTATCACCCCCCCCCCCATATTTATTTCTGATTGGCTCATTTGTTGTTTCAAACTTAAGTTAAATAATTGATGCTTATTGTGTAAATATATCTTGATTTTTTAATATTCATGATCTACCATTACTGCTCAACTTCATTGAAGGGTGTGGATTTTAGAACGATGGATTTTTCGTGTTAATAACTGGCTTCTAAATTTAATGAGTAAGTATTTACTAAATGAATTTCTTAATACAAATACTTTGTCTAAGTAAAAACTACTGGGTTCGTCCAAAACTCGTATCCAGACTTCTAGCTCCACCCCTGGATACCACTTGCATTTTTGAAGGATTTGACACGAGTAAGAGAACATCTTGGGAGGACATGAACAACATAGGTTGTTAGTCCAAAACTTTACCTTTTAAATTAAAAAAAGAAACTTGTTATGGTCGGGTTTCAAGGTGGTTGGAACTAACAAACCAAATGTACAGAGGATACCAACTTTCCTGTGTTAAAGAAAAACCAAATACCATATAGTAAATTTTTTCAACAAATCTATGCAAGCTGCAACACAACTACACAAGCATTTGTCGAAGAAATCGAATTTCTAAATGTGCAAGAACAGAACACACAACATGTCATTGAGCCATTATAACATAGTGTTAGGATTTATAATCTTCTTTACATCACATACCACTGACTGATGATGATGTTCTTGATTGTAGCTCGTTATCGTCAGGTAAATTTTTTGCCTAGAGAAGTATAATACTCCTAAAAAGATAATAGGTGTATGCATAAACCATGTACAATTAACAACTTAGCTAGTTGTTCAGGATTAAAGGTTGGAAAACTAATCGACTTTATGTAAGAGGAGTTATCAATGAACTAATCACCTTTCGAGTAATTGTTGACAGCTTGCTAATTCATGCTGCTGCTGGTGTGGAGGAAAGTTGATTAGTAACAAAGCTATTGTTTAGCTTGCCACTCAATTCTGTGCATTTGGTGCTACTGTCATATTTTCCCACTTTTGGTTCAAATAGACAAGTGATCATATTTCCCAAGGTCTTAGCTGTGTATTTTACGCGTTGATCTGCAGTACTAGTAACCTCAAATTCTATGGAGAGCGCGTATTTTTCCAGGTAACTACTGTAAGAAGGAAGGACAACGTGCAATACAAGTTGGCGTATCCTCCATCTTAGCCCCTTGTCACACAATTCCCAATTGGATTGTTTCTTGTAAATTTCTTCAAATGCCTCAGTGAATTCCTTGAGTCTCTTTTTAACTACTTGTCGATCAATGGCTCTCCCTCCTGGGAACAACACTAGGCCTTCCTCGTTTAAAAGGGCCGGGAGTTTCTCCCAGCTCTCTTTCAAATAGAGTGTCTCGTAGTACTCCATGTATTCCTCGTGATCTGTAAGCCATTCATTTCCCATTAGCTCACCTAGTTTTGTTCCCCTCGTGTACTTGCACAAGTACCAATGGTTGTTCATCAAGAAGAAATAAGAAAGAGAGGCGTCCTCATGTCTCTTTGCCCAAGTCTCTAAATTGAGCCCAAGTGCTGTTACTATGTTTTGCATTTCATTTAGAAGACGCCCCTTTTCGAAGCTCTCGTGATTCCAACCTTGATGTATCTCCACAACTTGGATAAGTGTGGACCAATAATCATCCTCAAGCAGCTGATTACAATACTCTACGACAAAGTTAACCAGCCTCGGAACACTACCATCCACCGGAGGACTAGTTGGCCTCTGCAGTTCCACCTGAAGGGAAAGTTCCCAAAATATTTCACAAGTACCATTCACAACTTTCTTGATCAGATCCCTTGTCTGAGTTTGGATTTCACCACACGCTCTTCCACTGAAAAGCCTGTTGAAATCGGATCGTAGTTTGTTTAGAGAACCAAACATGTCCAATAGCTTCAACAGCTTGATTGCTTCTTTCTTTCCTTTCGTAATCGTGTTGCCAAATTTGATGAAAGAATGAATCCCAGATTGGACTGCAACTCTTGCAAAGCACTCCATACATCTATCCTTAAATGCTGCTTTACGGAACACCTCAACGCAAAGCCTGTGTTCTGTGTCTAACAAATATTTCACAACAAATTCCAAGTGTTTGTCCCATTGATCAATATAAGGCTCTACACTCAAAACACTGTCAAACTCTGTCAATGATATCTCCTCCAGGTAATCCAAATCGAACCCTTTTAAAGCTTTCCTCACGTTTAAACTCCGAACCTCAACATAGACAGACATACATTTCTCAACCCGACCATTCACAGCCAATCTTTCAATAACACCTTGCACATTTTGTACAACATCAGGTAAAGCCACAGACAATGGTGCTATGCCCCTTAACATAGACGCGAATTCAATCTCCACCTTGTCTAACGCGATCATCAACACTCCACCTTTAGCACGAAAACGTTCCTCTGTACCCTGCAATCCTCTAACTATACTCAAACACTTGTTCACTTTCCCAACATACCAACTTTCAACACCAGATGAATCACAACAACTGCTGGTATCAAGCCAAGACACGACTAGTTTACAGTTATCAGTGAGTAAACCGAGAGCTTCTTCCATCCGTTTAACAGTTGTGAGATAAGCTAACACATCATCAGAAACATCATCATTTGAAAGAGATTTTTCAAATCCACATATAACATCAAATATCATAACAACAGAAGAAGCAGGACCAATGACTCTATCAACATCATGAGTACTCATCTTATATAATGTACATTTACATGATAAGTCTCTTAGAGCAACTGATAAAAAATCAAGCCTTTGTTCACAACTCTCTAATCTCCAACATCTTTCACTAATTTCAACTCCTAATTTTCTTGATTTCTCTATACTACACTTGAGAAGTTCTCTTGCAACTTTGATCTTCTCAATGTCATACATCTTCTTTTTTTTCTTGAGAAATTTGTGTCAAAGTTAGTAATTTATGTTATGTTGTTTTGTAAGGCGAAGTCCCCTTTTGTTGTGCTTCTACATGATTTATATATACATCGTCAGGATTGCAATCCTTCAATTTTTTTTTAAAATAAAATATTATGTTGTTTTGTTTACCAAACTCAACAAATGATAACCAAACTTCACTGCCAAAACAAGAAAACAAAAGGTAGATCACTTTAAGGAGAATGTGCTTAAATATCAATATACACTTGATCTTTTTTTATAAAAAAATTGTTAATAGTTTCTTGTAATTGCCTTTGCTTGTGTTTTTGGTTTTTTTTTTCTATCCAAAACCATTCATTATTTGTAAGCCAAGAAATTTCCTATTTTGGTTCACTTTTAAAGGGCTATTCTTGGTAATGTTTTTATCTTTTGCCGTTTGTTCCTCCTTTTTATGAGCAAATCCTTTTTGCTATAATAAATCTGTTGAGGAAAACTTCAAAATACTCCTTCCGTTTCAAAATATCAGAAGCCATTTTTGGATATGATTTTAAGAAATTTTCTATGTTGCTTATATAATTTATTCTCTCATTATCATATATTAAATGTTTTTAGTAAAGATATAATGAATAATATTTGATTATTTAGATAGTATGGTTATGATGTATTCATAAATTTATTTCTTTTTATTTGAATTCAATAAATATGATACATAAATTAGTAAGATACAATGATTTTGTTGTAATCAAAATTAACCTTCATTAAATCTCAAAACACTCTTAAAACTAATAATATTAATTTATCGAGTAAATAATATCTCTACAAAATTATAATATTTCATGTTCCGACCTATATTAATTTGAAGAGGTTTTACTACCTTTATACTTCATCTTTTTAATAATGTTCAATTTTCAAGAGATATTTATCAAATAATGGAGCTCTAACTTAGGGTAATTGTTTACTTGGTCAATAATCTATATATATATATATAAAGGAGGAAATGGAAAAGCTGATGTGGCATACTTCTTTGATCAGGATTTTTAATTATTTTTTTTTTAGAATTTTGAGAATTTTCTCTTTATTTTAGGATTTAAAATATTACGTTAAATTAATGGTGATCTATTTATATTATTCCTTATTATTACTATTGATATAAATATAGCAATCAATGTAATAATTATAGAAAATTAGTTGGTTTTTTCTTCATTGAAACATAAGCGTTATTTTCTTTCTTTAATTAGACCTAATTATGTGATCATCATTTAATTAATTATTAATCAGTTTTATTTTTCAAAAAAAATCACCTTTTTAATACGTGTATAGACAGAGCATACATACCCATATATAGGATATTCTTAACCTTTACTAATTAGCTCTTCTCCTAATATTTTTTTTCTTTCCTTGTATTTTGTACGTTTCTATAAGGAAATGTAGGAATCAATGTAGTAGTTATGAAATTTAAAAGGTAAGTTTCATTGCAAATTAATAAATGCAAAAATGTGAAAAGTCATTATATTTAATGACATTTTACCATACGGATTATTATACTTTGCAGTTACATCATATTTGGACATATAAATATAAGAAATATTGCAAATGATGGAGCAACTCAATTAACGTTGGGTGATGGTTATATTTTAGTGACCATTTTTAAAGGTGAAATTATCTATTTTATTTTAAATGAATTGATGATAATAATATCAATCGTCTTTTATTTATGCATTTTTCAAAGGGAATTTATTAAAAGATATGAGTGTTTATGAAATGTGAATTATGAATTATGATTTTATAGTTTGCAGGAAGAAGTCATATTACTTGGAGTCTCAAATTCATTTTCTTTTATATGAATATTTTTAAAAGTAAAATTATCATTTTCTTTTATATGAATTGATGTTTTCTGAATTATGATTTTATATTTTGCAGGAGGAAGTCATGTTACTTGGAGTCTCAAATCTATTTTCTTTTATATGAATATTTTTAAAGGTTAAATTATCATTTTCTTTTATATGAATTGATGCTAAGAATAACTATCTTCTTTTATTTATGCATTTTTTACAAGGAATTTATTAAAAGATATGAGTGTTTACGAAATGTGAACCCTAAATTATGATTTTATATTTTGTAGGAGAAAGTATTACTTGGAGTCTCAACCTAAAAAGGTTGCTACAAAATTCCCACATACAAAAGAAGTTAGAATATCTATTTTCTTTTCTATATACATTTTTTAAAAGTAGCATATTAAAAGAAATGAATATTTATAAAATGTGAACTATAAACTATAATTTATACTTTGCAAGAGGAAGTGTTATTTGGAATCTAAACCTAAAAGACACATTTGAAAGTCAATAACAAAAAAGGTTGCTAAAAAAATATGAGTATCTATAAAATATGAACCTTAAACTATAATTTTATATTTTTTTTTTAGGAACAAATGTAAATTCAAGTTTGAAGGAAACGTTTTAGATCCCATAAACAAGAAAAGGTTGCTCAAAAGTTCACATAGCAAAAGAGGTTATTCGTTAATTATATTATGAAGTGTTATTTTTTTAATTATGCATTTATCTTTTATCCTTTATAATTGCCGGAGGATAAGGAAGTCATATTTGGGGGAAGGCAATGTGAAGAAAGAACAAGACACCAAAGAGTTGCTTCAATATTTTTTTATTATATAATTTCATAAGGCACAATGGATATGATCATGAGAAAACTTAGTAGGTATTTGGCCACTTTCACTGTACAGTTTATTTTTTTAAATAATGTATGAAAATTGGAGTTTTGTAATGCAAATTCTAATTATTTTTGACATTTTGTCAACAATTTGAAGTGAAAATACATTTTTATTATCTTTCAAATTTTTGAAAAATTTGAGTTGAATTTTGAAATTTCATAGTCAAAATATCTTTTTGAAAGTTGAAATAAAACCTTTGGTAACTTATGATTGGATGGGCATGAGAGAGATATTAATTTGCAAAGAAATGGAAAAATATAAATAGTTTAATTTTTTAAATTATTTCTTACCTTATGATATACATTCATTATTTTTCTAACAAAAGTTTAGTTTCTTATTGTTTGTAGTTTTTCTGTTTCTTTTTTAAATTTAAGTCATGAAAACTTAAAATGTAAAATGGTCAAATAAAGGTCTAATGATAAATGAATTTTCACAATTCAATGATATTTGATGAAATCATTAAAAAAAATGATATTTTCGAACTTGAGGCACGTAAAACAAAGAGAATGTGTCTTAAAATAATTATTAGCCACTATGTATTCTAAGTACAACTTTAATTTTCACTATTATTTCTTTCTTATGTTTTTTTTTTTTTTTTTTTTTGTTCAAGTTTAAATAGCTAATTTTAAATAGATTGTTTTGCATTTATATTGAAATGTTTTTTTACCAATACTTCGAGATAAATTTTTATATAGAATGTTAAAAGAATTATAAAAAGATGATAGAATCATGAATGATATTTTTAACGTAGTATTTTTTATAGTGACTCTAGAAGTAATTATTTATATACATTATGGTTAAGCTAAATTTACACTTCGTTTAGGCAAGCAAAAGTAATTATTTTATGAATTTTAAAATAAATGAAAGGAAAAATTATGTATAGATAAACATGTAACTAAAGAGTTCAACTTATTGAATCAAATTTTATTTTTGTTACAAAAATAAGGAAGATATAAAAAAATAATTCAGAAGATAAAAGACTCTTAAGCGATTTAAAATTATAAAAGATATAAAACTTAAATACTAATAATAAATTTAATTAAAACTTGAAATCTGAAATATTTAGTCATTAGGATGACACTACAATATATATATATATATATATATATATATATATATATATATAATATTTTAAATAGTCAATTATTCTATAAAGTTATTTAGTGAATTTAACGAGTTATTATGACCGTGCGAAGCACGGCTAAGTTCACTAGTTGAGGAATAAATATAAACCTTTCTTGTTAAAAAAATCAATTGTTATTACTAAAGACAGATGATGGATTTACTAGATAGAGGAAAATGAATCACCTTACTTATAAGATTACACTGAATAGTAAATATGTTGTTATTTTATCCAAAAAAATAATAGTTTTTGACTTTCTTGTATAGAAAATAAATAGTGAAAAGACTTGTTACTTGAGTGAACTCTTTGTACGTGTCTATTTCTATGATTAATGCTTTCGTACGACGAATCATATGTTCCTACTCTATGTGGGGAAGGGAAACTAAGGAAAATGAAAATACTAAAGAAGAAAATTAACTACTTGTAACAATCTATATGACGATTTTTTATTTTAAAATATTTAATTTCATTATAATTTTACATAACTTTTCACGTATTCAAAATAATAATAATAATAATCAAATTTTAAGATTTGAAGTGATATTTTATCTACTAAATAAACACCTTAATCAATCTTCTAGTCTTTACAAAT
>JAJONR010006388.1:0-31214 GCA_029582245.1 Solanum etuberosum
AGTTCTAGTTTGATAGAGATCCCTATGTAAGGATCAATAAAAAATGAATCTCTATCCACTGAACAAGAAAAAAGATTGGACAATTTACAATCTTTAGGCTCAACTTAATTTTTTTAAAGTTTCAACTTTACCGTGTGAAAAGTAAGCAGGGATTCTATTTCATTTTTAAATCCCAACATCACAGAAGGTTTCGAGACCAAATCGTTTCTTCTTTCAAAAGAGTTTCCCCCCTCCCACCGGGCATGAGATACACAGGCAGGAGAGCCGATTTGACCTACCGGCCCAAACAAAAGAGATTAGCCTCTTGATCGATCGATTTCACTTTCAAATAAAATAGTACGAGTTGTAAAAGCGTAAGAGCTATATAGTTTCATTTTTTTGGTTTCTCACCCGGTGTCCAGTACCACATTGAAATCCGACTAAATTTAAATTTGCGCCGAAAAGTCTCACATTGAGGGTAAAACACTCTCTAACAAAGGCAACTTTGTAACCAGGGGGACTTAAACCCAAGACCTATGGTTTAGAATAAAGGAGTATTTACCACTCCACCACAACCCTTGTTGGTCACAGAAGGCTTCCGTTATTAGAGCATAAAATGGTGTCCATCTCACGCTTCGTACACAATCTCCATACCAGCTGGGGTAAAAAAGAACTCCAAAATCCCACTTCAAACTAATTCATGATAATAAGACCTTCACATTGTTTATGATGATAACTATATCATCCATTACAGAACACCTCACTACAACCAATAATCGTTTCCAATAGCCGGAGAACTCAAGATATTAGATTATTAGAACATGAAAAGGGTCAAAAATACCCTTGACGTATGACAACGGCTCAAAAATAGTCACTTTCCACCTTTTGGTCTGAAAATACCCTCAATAACCAACCAACAACAGTTTTTTCGAATAGCTTCAGAAACAAAAAGAAGTGATACGGCCTTCTTCAAAACCTGTCACATTGCTCATCTGAAAAGGGGCCATTTACCAAAAAAATATAGAGTAGAATAGAGTGGCCACAAACGTTTAACATTTGCTGTACTCATAGAGAATCTCCAGCCAAATGAAGCACATTTACATTTCTGAACAGAAAACCCTCTAGAAAAAACAAAAATGGAACACAAGTGATCTGTGGCCTGCAATAAAACTAGCCACAAACTGTATGTATTGATATATTATATAAGATTGTTTCTCCATATGTCCTTACTAGCATGGTGAATAAGTTACTTGAAGATTCATGATCCCAATACAAAAGCATGTATCTCAGCCCAGCTAGAGGCAGTATAGAGAACACCAGAAAGTCCCGTCCAACTTGATGAGTCTGACCCAGCGTACATCTTCTGTTTCTGGACAACACCTGGAAAAAGAGGAACAAAAGAAACACCAAAATGATTCCCCACCCTCCTCAGACTTGAGCTCGAACCAAGCACAATGCCAACATCTGCTTCCAGCAAGCAAAGTAAGTCGCCAACTGAATCCCCAATATATGCTGTCAGATTCTTTTTGTCGTTGCGACAGTTTGTTAGAATTTTACTAAAAGCTTGAACCTTGTCAATGGGGGATTCAACTTTCTTAACAATTTCACCAGTAGATAGAGATTCTTGAAACATCAACTCATTGGCATGTATATCTAGACCATCTATGCCCCCTGTTCAACACAAGACAGGAAATAGATAACTTTTTGATAAGCCGAAAAGGCAGGAAAAAATTTAACATCTCACTGGAAATTAAACACTGAAAAGCATTGCATAATTACAAATGAAAAGGGAACTGTCAACTGTCAACTAAGACCAACCATAGGAAATATAAAAGAGAGCTCATGTCATCGATGATCTTTGAGACCCAACTAAAGATTATAAACACACAAAAACTTATCTTCCAGACTAAGAGAAGAAATCATTGACAATGTTAACAACTCTAGTAGACTTAAAAGGAAAAGATAACTCAAAAAGGGAGAACACATGACACAAAATAAGAACAGGGGAAAGCAAGGTAAATTTGAAAAACAAGGAATGATCAACTTTTTCCTCCACTCTTTTTCCATTTCCCCCTTCCTTTCTTCTTTTTCTTTTAGAAAAAAGTCGTTTCCTTTCCCATGGTACAAGAAAAGGATAGCGGGTGGAAGCAAATTGGCATGACAAAGAGGGACAAATGTCACTTAGCATCCAAAAAACATTCAGCAAATTTTCTAGCATATCCAGGTGCAACTAAGGAATAAAAGGACATTCAAGTAGTCATGAAAAGGTAGACAGACCATAACAATCAACCTGACAACAATAATATTCGCAGATATACAACTGAAACATGATGATTAGTGCACATATGTTCAAACTGAAGTTCCATTTTACTAAGTTGTCATTATCAATGAAATACCTGATGAAAAGGAAGACCTAATAAGGTCACCACACCAGCAATAGGAGAGGACATGAATGTCTGCATTCAAATTTTCATTTCTTATTATGCTCTGGAAAAAGTCGGTGCAGCCATCCTGGAGAATCAATTGCTGCCCAGCTCGTTTAATGTCTTCAAGGTTCAGACCTTTCAGTACCCCAGATTCATCTACCCTACAATTCGCCCTTTTCTCAAAATCAGAAAGTTGCTCAACCGTTTTACACAGTCTACCGTAATCAAATTTTGCCGCTGTAAAAGTAAGATTCTTAGAACAGTTCATCCAAGTTGATCAGCAATATTATGACATAGGGAGGTTTGAAAACATCAAAAGATTAATTAAACAGTGTTACCTTTTTCAGTAAGTAACATCTTCTCTATACATTGCTCATACTCTTCCGTGTACTGCTTAGAGAGATCTCCCCATGTATTCTTTAAATCAGCCACCGACATCCTTGAAATTTGATTCTCTGGCTGATTTTGATCAGATTTTGGTGCTGTTATAATTGCAATTTCAGCCAAGATGGCAGAAGAATCAACAATCGTGCATGTCAAATCAAAATCAGAAAATATTGTTAGCCGGTGTTCCGCAGGGTTGTGATCTTTTGACAAAGGGATGATAGCTTTCTGAACAAGTGGCTGGGCTAAGAAGAACTGGATTTCAAGTTTCATTGCTTGATGATAAAGCTTTTCAATGATGTCAAGCTCCTCGCCTGTCAAAGTGACACTCAGTTTATCCAACAAGTCCTCTGTCTGTAGAGCTGATGCCTATTATTCAATAAACAAGATATTTCAGTTCAGTTAAGTAGAATGTGTGGTATGTCATAAATATCTTTCTTAAGCTGAATTCATCAGTTTGACGAGAGTGGAATAAACAGCCACAAACCTGGAAACCTTCAGAGGCATAACTGTCAATCCACTTCTTGTATGGATGAATTTTCTCTCCATCAAGAAACACTTGCAGCTCCTTACCAATGTAGGCATAAAGTCTCATGCAAGGTGTCATAGCACCTAGAGTATAAGCAGCCAACTTCGTTTTCTCAAATGGAGTGGCAAGTTTAGCAGCTTTTACCCCTTCAACTTTTCCTGAAGCTGTAGCTAATAAGAAATCTGTGTACTTGGCCGTTGCAGGGTTAATAGTGCACTCCTTGACCAGATCAATGCCCCACTCCTACAGAAGTGACTGAAATTATTTATTTTCCCAAGCAAGAAGACAACTTTGTGTGCACAAAGAGAGTTTCTAATGTACGTTGATACATAGGACATAAGATACAATATCGAAATCATTAAGGGGTCGTTTGGTAGGGTGTATAAAAATAATGCTAAATAGAGTGTATTAGTAATGGTTGAATTAATCATGCTAAATAGAGTGTATTAGTAATGTTTGCATTAGTTATGCTTGCATTATTTCTTAAGCATTGCATAATTTTTTTTAAAACATATTTATTTACAAAGATACCCTCCACAAATATGGTGGGAAAGATGTAAAAAAGGTTTTGCTGGGGCAATTGGGTCTTTAACCATGCTAATGCATGCATTAAATCCTCTTACATTACTAATACCATGGATTTCCATGTATTAGTACTACACTCCTCAATACACAATTGAGTGTATAACTAATACTTGCATTAGTTATACATAGGTTGAAAAAATGTACCAAACAAGGTATTGCTAACACACAAAGCTAATGCATGTATTATTTCTTTTAATACACTCTACCAAATCCCTAACTGTTAACAACAGTTGCTATCACTTTTCAGTAACCGCACATCTTAACTTCCTGACAAATTAGTTACGCTCCAGAAAAATAATGAGAATTTGTTTTACAAATAGAAATCAAGATTTAACACAATATGTAGCTCTCATATGTGCTATGTGTGAAGTACTAAGATATATAATAAATTCGGACTATATATACATCTAGGCAACTCAAAATATTAGCTACTGTGAATCCACAATGATCAATCAGTTGAGCATTAACTATGGACATCGTGCCATTTCTGAAGTAAAGCAGGAAATGTCTTGGGAAATCAAGAAGCTTGCCATGATAGTACAGATAAACTAACAGTCTGCTGATAGTGCCATGGGTCCATTCATTCAGAATTTCCCTCTCTTGTCCTTTCTGCAACTGTATCCCAACAGCATATCTTATTCATTATTAGCAACAAACTCACAAGAATACCAAAATGCATCGATTATTCATCAACATTAAGTCTTACACAATGCATAACCAATTTTCAACACAGGTCCTTCACATCTCATTAACTTCAGGCAGACCTTGGATCTCCCTTCCAGGCTTAGTTCAAGTTTCTACGGCTCAGCAGCAGCTTCTTGGGCTCGGCACCAGTTTGAGGCTGTTCCCGATGTAGTAATGGTACCCACTGCTGCTTCAGAGAATCTGCCTGTCTGTCGCTTGCGGCCTGGGCGGCTCGTTAGGTATGAATATGTCAGATACCTCTGACTCGATTGGTGAAATAGTATCTCTCCCCAAAAAAGCATGTTTTTTTATTTACCGACGCACAAAAGAAAATATTTTGTAGCGAATGAACAAGATATTGAGGAATTGTTCCTACGTAATCAGAATTATTGATGTGGGTCTTTTCCACAGAAAAGGGGAATCTTGTGTTCCAACAGAAGCAGAAGTGATGTGGAATTATTCAACAATCAAAGTCGATTTGCTTTATAAAAAGCTATCAATGAACTTCTATCTTGGTTCACCGAGCCTGTGAGCATGGTGTTTGGTCCGTTGATAGTGATCCAAGGGAAAAGTATCCCATATAACTATGGTTTATGCTCATTTCAATTTTCAAATGCCTTGGCAGATTTTAGGTTTCTCCGCCCAATCATGTGTTATAGGCTAAGACAAAGTTATTATTCTCGGTAATATTAAGAATAAAATTTTCCACATAAGCTTAAGGGACATTGACAAGTGAGACAATGCTTTCGGGCACTTTTTTCGTGGCTTGTCAGTGTTAATCTTTTTTGAAGTATAATCACTTTTCAGGGGAGAATTTTTCTGTTTTTTCTGGCCGGAATTTCAACAGATATGGGGGAAGAAAGAATTTTTTATAATGCAGGTTTTAAATCCTACTACATTCAGGCTCAGAAGTATGGTTCAATTGGATTGAATGCAGCAGAAATTTAATGAGACAAAGTTACTCTTAGCATTTATGTCATGAAGTGGTTGGTGTTTGTCTTCTTTGCAGCAACAGAAGAAAAGTGGAAGACGATAAAGAGATGGAACATGAAGGACAATTTCTCTGAGTTTTTTATCACTCTTAAATCCAATGAAAGCGGGAAGTACATGAGCATTCAGGAAGCAAGTAAATCTATTATTATTACACTAGAGGGATCCTTTAAAGAGGGTTGGGGGAATATTGCCCAAAAGTTTATAACTATATCAATGAGACAAACAGAGTGAAGAACTCCCTCCCTGGCAGAAACAGACAAACAGAAACCGCGTACAAAGAGTCCTCAAAAACAGCAGATGGATGACTAAGTAGACAAAAACGTCACAGATAACAGCAAGAAACAACAAAATATCTGTAACAGGGGGTTCAGTGAGGCCAGCATCAGATTTGCTCAGCAGATGCCTAGTTGGAAATTTTCAATTGCCACCAAAAGAGACGCCAAATGTGAATGATGTGAGGAAATGGGCCTGAAGTTGTACCATACACTAGGGAGATCAAGGATATATATGATGGAGACAAAGCTCGGGTAAAGACTATGGGAGGAGACTCGGAGCATTTTTCAGTTTCGATGGGGTTGCATCAAGGATCATCCCTTGGCCCATTTTTTTTTGCCTTGGTGATGGATACATTGGCGCGGAAAAATTCAAGGTGGATAGTCATGGTGTATGTTATTTGCAGATGACATAGTTATGGTTGACAAGACTCGTGGTGGCTTTAATGCTAAGTTGAAGGTTTGGAGACAGACTCTGGAGTCTAAAGGGTTCGGGTTGAGCAGGACGAAGAGCAGATACTTGGAGTGCAAGTTCAGTGACGTGACTATTAAGCTAATGTGGAAGTGAGGCTTGATACACATGTCATCCAAAAGAGAGGATGTTTCAAGTATATTGGATCTATTATTATCCAAGGGAATGGGGAGTTTGGCGATGATGTCACCCATCGTATTGGTGCAGGGTGGACGAAATGGAGGTTCGCATCTGGAGTATTGTGCGATAAGAAGGTACCATCAAACCTTAAAGGCAAGTTCTGCAGAGTAGTGGTTAGACCGGCTTTGTTGTATCTGGCAGAGTGTTGGCATGTCAAGGACTCTCATGTTCGGAAGATGAAAGTTGTGGAAATGAGGATGTTGCGATGGATGTTTGGGTATACTAGGAGAGATAGGATTTCAAATAATGATATCCGAGACAAGGTAGGAGTGGCTTTGGAGTAGGACAAGATGCGGGAAGCGAGACTGAGATGATTTGGGCACGTGAAGAGGCCATGCATGGATGCCCCACTGCAGAAGTGTGAGAGGTTGGCTATGATGGTTTCAAGAGAGGTAGAGGTAGATTGAAGAAGTATTGGGGAGAGGTAATTAGACATGACTTGTTGCAGTTTCAGCTTACCGAAGACATGACCTTCAGATAGGAGGGTGTGGAGGACACTAATTAGAGTAGAAAATTAGTAGGTAGCAATGTGTTATCTCGTTGTCTGTTCATATTAGTAATCGTAGTATTGCTCATGTCATTTCTTGGCCTTCGATTTCTGTTACTACCTGTTGTTTCTTGTACCACGATTATCGTATTGTTCTGTTGTAGTTTTTGTTTTGTTGTTATAGGTTGTTTTTATTATTATCTGTTGTTTCTTGTGCTTTCGTTACTCCTTTTTGGGACTGCTTTAGACTATTTTTCCTTAAGTGGAGATCTATCGGAAATAGTCTCTCTAACTCTGAGGTAGGGGTAAGGTTTGCATACACTCTACCCTCCCAAACCCCACTTTGTGGGACTAAACTGGGTATGTTGTTGTAGAACTTATAAATTTTTAAATGAAAGACAAATTTTATACTAGCATCTTAATATTAAGATGTGTATTCAGATTCAAACATCTAAATCTTAATGCACATCTTAATATTTAGATATGTATTCAAATCCAGATGACTTAATCTTAATGTAAATAAATGAAGCCTAACAATACTAACAATGTAAAGAACAGAAAATCTACCATGAATTCTACGTCATTTGCAATGGCTATTCACACCAAAAAACAAGTATAGAGACGCATCGGTACTTAATGCTAATTACAGGTTCACTTTTGCTTTCAAAAATTCAACCACTCCTTTCCTTCCAAAAGAACCACCAGACAAATAATCTAACATAGAGTTAATATCAGCTGCAATATCCTTCCTTAATCAGAAGTAGAGACTCTTTAAACATCTAAATAGAAAGAGAATTTGCTCTACATTACAGACAATCAAGGCCAACTGTGCTAGCAGTGACACTCAGTCACTTGACCACTATTTACTTCACTTTTACAGCAGATCAGAACAAAATCAAATAGGACAACTAAAGTACATTTGGCTTTGTAAAGAGTACCATAACATCCATCAAATCAAAAAGAAAAAGACATTGTTTTCTTTGCACTAGTCAAACTATATCGTTTTCTTGACAACTGATATGCCCACTGATCTCTCCTCGTATACCACACCCTCATTTACCCAAGATGTTTAAGTATAATACACTGGAAAACAATATTTTAAAGAACTACAAGATAGACTGACAACCACATTATTCATTGAGACCTCAAACTCCCAACATACACAAGATATCTTTACATCAACAAGATCATTCACACCTTACGTCAAACAGATCTTAGATAGTAAACTACCATATGCATCCAGAGATAGTTTTGTGCTAATTAGTTGTATCCTCACAGTATGCCAGTGTATACAAAAGTGTAGAAAATTGTCAGATTTAGAAAACCTGTAGTTTAAGATAACCACTAACTTACTCCCAACATAGACAAGATATCTTTACATCAACAAGATCATTCCCACCTTACGTCAAACAGATCTTAGATGGTCAACTACCATATGCATCCAGATAGTTTTGTGCTAATTAGGTGTATCCTCACAGTATGCCAGTGTATACAAAAGTGTAGAAAATTGTCAGATTTAGAAAACCTGTAGTTTTAGATAACCACTAACTTGCTTTAGAGACAATTATTTTCAAGAGAAGTAATATTAAAATGAACGGATCCAAATAGAGCAGAATGATTATGGAGGATTCGCATAGCTGTCTAATTGATTGACTGATAGCAGTATCATCGCAATCATACCTAAATACTCCATGCACACCCCACATCCTAAGTAAAAATGATTTAAAATATGCAAAACCTCTCATACACTTCTGACACCCATACCTGGTCCACATAACATACTTTGAACAGATTATGAGAGATATCCATTTCACCAAGTTGTGTGCAAATGTTTATAGTGCCTTCTAGGCTACTGAACTTTTCGAGATTGAAAGATAGATTAGTTAGGATTTTAATACACTGATGATAGCCAGATTTGAATTAACAAATTCCTTGGAAATATTTTGAATGGTGAGGATGCAAAAGCTAAAGTTGGAGATGGTGACTTAAGCTGGAAGTAATTTTTACATCGAAGTTCTCCCAGGCAGCAAAATCCCTATAAGTTTCAAGATAAATGACCTAGTTGAGAGATATAAATGTACTCGCTTACATGAATGGTACTGATAAACTAAGGGTCTGTTTGGCCATGTGAGAAGGTGAAGTTTTGTTTGGACATGCAATTTGGATTTTAAGTTGTATTTTTTGCTCATAAACATAAAAAGCCCGTAAGTTGTGAAAATTATCAAAATTACCCCAAATCTTTATACAATCTAACCAAATAAGCAAAAGTTCATAACAAAAGTATAATACACTACCACAAAGTCATTTCTTAAGGAAATACAACATTTACTGATCGAAATTTAGTTCAATAAAATTGAACATGAGTTGTAGTGTACTACTCTTTAATATAATCCTCCCACATAGTATGGACAATATCCTCACGTTGAGCATGCATTTCTCGATATAAATGGTTTAAAGGTTGGTAAGAGTAATAATATCAACTAAAAATTGGTATTGGTTGGAGAGAATAATGGTTATATCCGATATAAATGGTTTAAAGTTGGTAAAAATAATAAAATTCAACTATAAATTTGGTTGGTAAAAGTAATGGTTATTCCGATATAAATGGTATAAAGGTTGGTAAGAGTAATAATATCAATTATAAATTTTGTTTACATATGAAATAAATGGTTGGTAGATGTAATATGGTGGATTTTTTTATTACAAAATATAAACTTGTGGGTCAATTTTTGTATTTGAAATATATGAAATCATAATATAAAATTCACAAATCAAGCTTTTTGGAGAATTTGGGATTTCATCTCACGATTTAAAATAATGAGATGAAATCGCATGTCCAAATATTGATTTCATCTCATGATTTCAAATTACGAGATGAAATCGCCTGTCCAAACGCCTACTAAGAAAGAAAATTATGCATATCACATTCCTTTGCAACGAGCCTAATCAAGTTCAATAGAAAGGCAAATGTATCCATGGTTAGCAACTTAGCGAAAGCTCATGCCATTAGAAACCTGATTAGTTTTTTAGTTGCAAAAGAAAATGAACGGACAACATAAATGGTTTAAAGGATCCCACATCCCTTTGGCAGTTCATTCAAAACAAGGGTTTTAGGTAAATGACTCAATTTGATAGTCAACTATATCTTTCGGGAGATGTCCCTACTGATACTCAACTGGAAAAATATTGCAAAGAAGTAATAGGAAATTTGTGGGCTAGGGCGCATGGCAATCCTAATCACCAAATGGACAGGGAGAAACTTGAATTTAATGGAAAAAAAACTCATATCTTACTTCTAAAACTGCATCATGCATTTTAAGTTCATTCACAATATTCTTCCGCAGTTCACTAATGCCAACCTTCGCATCGTCATCATCAGTACACACTTCTGCAGCTTCATACCTGCAATTTGTTTCATAAATATATATATTACTAACAAACCTCTTAGCAGAAGAAATGTGGGGGGGTTATTACACGGCCAACAAAGCCCATGTAAAGCAACCCCAAAAATCTATCTTTTTTGCGAACTCTAAAATTAGCAATAACAAAGAGCATTAAAACCACTAGACCCCAAAAGTCCCACATCTCTAGCAAAAAAAAAGTTGCATAGAAGAAATTCATTAAAAGAAAAAGTACATAGAATCCATTCACCAAAAGAGACCTAAAAATGGGCATAAGGAACACTCATTTTTACTCCCGAAACTATGGGTAGGGGATTACCTCACCCCTGGGACTTAACTGAATACCCAGACTTCTGGAAAAAAATTAAGCACCGAAATAACTGATAGTCCAGATGAAAATACTTCAAAGAAAAAAAAAAAGCTATACTCCCTCAGTCCCAAATTATGTGAAGTGTTTGACTGGGCATGGAATTTAAGAGGGAAAAAAAGAGACTCTTGAAACTTGTAGTCTGAAATAAGTAATAGAAACTTTTGTCTATAAATCATCTCATCAAGGGTGAAATGAGAAGTTTGAAGTTAAGTTGTTACTAAATATAGAAAGATGTAATTCTTTTCTAGACTGTCTAAAAAGGAAATAATGTCATATAAATTGGGATGAGGGGAGTACCATATAGTGGAAGGTAAAAGGAATCCCATAAAAATAAGAGAGCAAACAAAAAGGAAAACAAAAGAGCAAGAAACATGATGTTCTTGTAGAAGTTAAGTTCATACTTGTTGAAAAGAATCAAGAAGAATTATGGCTTGTCCCTTTAAAATTACATCTAGGATCAAAGAGGAATTAAAGGTTGATTACAAAAGAAATTTGAATAAAGCCGAAGAAGCAGAGTATGAAAAGGCAATTCGATTAATGGTTGTTTTTTTAATCCTTTTCTTTCACTTAACTGGAAAAAACATTGTTTTCACGTATATTTTTCCCCTCCACATCTTTAATGTTTTATTTTACCTGAACATGCCGATATTTTAGCGAACATTCCCAATAACTTAAAAAGGGTAAAGTAATTCACTTGTCATACCCAGGCTGCAAATTGGAAATCACCCAAGGAATAATGAATTTCTTACTTCTTGTACAATTTGGATAGAGATTTGTAGTACTACTTCTAGTACATTTGAGCAACTAACAAAATTAAGATACTCTTCACTGAAAATGGACCAAGCCCATAGTCATTTAAATGTTAGAATGTCATTCTGTTTCACTTTATCTGTTAATTCCCATTTTCTTTCATAAAAGTCAAGAAACATAAAATCCATCACAAAAGTCCTTATTCGTCTGGAGGGAAAAAGAAACAAGTTATACAATAAACGTGGCTGTTTTCTTGATTTTCGTTACGAACGGAAATAAACGGAATACTTCTATGAAATAAAAATGAAACCCCCAAATAAACACACACGACAATGTCATGAATATGATGTTAGTAACAGAATTATTAGGGCTAAGTCTAATTTAATCAAGCCAACCAGGTCCTGTTAGTTCTTGTAAATTTTAATTCCAGTATTTGCCTATAAGTCCTTTATGTTTTTGGCTTTGTTAGTAACTGGCTAGGTGACGTGTCCAAATCCAGCTGCAGATTCATCCTTTTTATAGTTGTTGTACAGGTTTATCGAAATATCCAATTTCCTTCTCTTCTTCTATCCTCTTTTTCCTTCTTTCTCATTTCTGCATTTCACGATTGAAGCTCATTACTGCTTCATTCGTGACATTGGTATCAGAGCAAGCTCGATTCTCGCAGATTATCATGCCGGATAACCAGAAATTCAAAGGAACCAAAGACAGCATGAAGAAGCTTGAAATACAACTTCAGTCTATGGCCAGTGACCATGCAAAACGATTTGAATCCTTGGAATCTAACCAGACTCAGTTCTCAACTCAGCTGCAGGAAACAAAGGAGATGACTCAGGATTCGAGTTGATTATTTCTCAGCTGGAGACTCGCAAAAGAGCAGACGCTACAGTCGAGCTTCCTCCATCTCCTAGGTCAATGACGTCCATAGCTCCAGGAAACCTTGTTATTCGCGAGTCTGGGCAATCCTCATACTCTCAAGCAGCTCAGGTAACTCCTTCCTCCACTACTAGATATCCTGTAGGAAGGGGTTTTACATTTCCTCCTATTTTTTCCTTCCAGAGCAGTCTTCTGCGACCTACTTCAATTCTTCCTTGTGAACCCTACTGTTCCATTGACTACCCAAACGGCTATTCCTTTACCAAACACCACCCAGCTAAATGTTAATCCTCCACTTCTTCCGTTACCAACCTTTGTTCAACCAGAAACACCAAATAAGCCATTCAAAGACAAGATTAGTTTTCTTGAGTTCAATGTATCTAATCCAAGGGGGTAAGTTAGAAAGTGTGAACAGTTCTTTGAGATTTATCAGATCCCTGGCTAAGTGAAAATGAGCTATGTTTCAGTCCATATGAGTGATAAGGCTGATGTCTGGTTCAACAGCCACATCCTAGAACAAAAGGGCATCAATTGATTTTTGTTTGCACGGAAGTATGTCGGAGGCTTGGTAATGTGAGACCTTTGGATATTGTTGATGAATTCAACAACAATAAACAAACTGGCAGTATTGATAGCTACGAGGAAAATTTTGATGAACTTAAGTCTTATATGCTGTTGATAAACCCTCTTTTGAACAAAACTCACTTCATTGCTTGCTACAAGTGGTCTGAAACCAGAAATAAAGCCACTAGTTGGTTTAGCCAACCCCAAAACCCTCATGGATCCTTATGAACTACCAAAATCGTATGAAGCTTCTTTCAAAGCCCTCCAAGGAGCCACTACTCCCAGGATAGCCAATATCCACACAACCAAGCCACTTCTTCCAGAGCAATTGTACCTTACCAAGGACCTTCAAAACCAACCTCAATCCAACAGCGCCATTGTTCCTTATCAATCAAGCCCTACCAATACAAAAACACAGGACTTTTGTTTCTAGACCTAGGGTTCCCTTCAAACCAAACCCCACCAATGAAGCCCTCAAAGAAAGGAATCTATGTTACTGCCACAAAGCTTATTTTCCTAGCCATCAATGCAAACCTAAGACATTTCATGCTCTTACTTGGGAAGGAGAGGACCAAGAAGAATTGAGGTGCAGGTCATTCATGAGGAGGGTGAAGTCAGTGGTGAGAAAGTTGAAAACACTGAGGACGAGAAATCTACAGAAGAAGAGGGTAGGATATCCATGTGTGTTGTGATGGGGGTAACCACCTCACACCTTCTACTATCACAATTTTGGGTTATGTACTTATGTACAGAAACTGCCTTTGATTATACTGATAGATAGTGGTTCAACTCATAGTTTTGTGAGCCCTCAGGTGGTCAAGGCTTTAAGACTGTCTGTAGTCCCTTGTTTCATTAGGATGAAGGTGAAAGTTGCTAATGAAGAGGCTATGCATACAGAACATTGTTGTTCAAATTTTTTGTGGCAAATGCAAAACGAACAATTCTGTTTTGACATTAGATTGTTGCAAGCTGGTGGATGTGATTTGGTGCTAGGTATGGACCGGACAGATGTGTTTTCCCCGGTTGTACTAAGTACTAGACCACACAGTCTGTCCTTTTTCAAAGAAGACAGGTTGATCACATTGTTTGGTTATCAGGATGAGAACACACTCCCAACTGAGGGTGAAAAGCTACTGAAATTGTTCAACAAACACCTTAGTGGGACAGATGTTGTTTGCACCATGGGTAGCTACAATTGATGATGGAAGGCAGCAGGTCCCTCAAGAGATAACAATTTTGTTATAAATCATTTCAAGAGGTCTTTGATGAACCAAAGAAATTGCCTCCTAACAGGCCTTGTGATCACAACATTCCATTGTTGTGAGGAGCCCGACGTTTCCATTTAAGACCTTACGGGTATTCCTTTGACCAAAAGAATGTAATTGAGAGCATTATTGATGATATGTTAAGCTCTCAAACTGTAGTACCTAGTCATTCATGCTTTGCATTACCTGCCCTACCTTTTAAAAAGAAAGAAAGTACTTGGAGATTGTGTGTTGACTATAGAAGGTTGAATTCATTAACTGTGAAAAACAAATATCCCATCCCCGTGGAGGAAGATCTTCTAGATGAGTTGAATGGGTCTAAAATATTCTCTAAGGTGGACTTAAGGTCAGTGTATCACCAAGTGAGAATGAGAAGGGCGGATGAACATAAAACTGCTTTTAGGACCCATCATGGATTGCGGCAATTCAGGGTAATGTCATTTGGCCTTACTAATGTCCCTGCCACTTTTCAATCATTAATGCACCAAGTCTTTGGAGCATATCTCAGGAAGTTCATATTAGTCTTTTTTTATAATATTTTGATTTACAGTGCATCATTAAATGATCATGTGAAACATTTAGAGATTGTGTTACAACTGTTGAAGGAGAATCGGTTGTTTGCCAAGGTGTCCAAGTGTGCTTTAGGACAGAAACAAGTAGAATATCTTGGGCACATCATCACTAGAGAAGTGGTCAGTAATGGAAAATTGGCCCGAACCAGTTTTTTGGGAAGCGAGAAGCAGAAAAAAGCGACGAGGGCTCGCTTCAGCGAAGCGCACGCTTTTTCAGATAAAGCGGTATTTAGTATAAAAATAAAAATATTAAATAACTGAATAGAGGTAGCATATTCTTAGATTAAAAGGTAAATAGATAGTCAATAATCCTTGTAAGTCATAACATTTAAAGCAAATACATAACTAAATCACAAAGGATCAAACTCCTATTCTTCATTGTGATATTGAATAAGAAAATACAACTTACTACAAGCAAATAGAAGAGTAACTCATAATAGAACAGCAAAAAAACTAAGGAAAATAAATATAGAGACAGAACAGAGCAGCAGCCAGCAAAACAAAAAAAAAAAAAAAAACAGAGCATAGCATTACAAACAGAGCAACAGTAACTCAGTCACAGAACAACAAAAACAAAGGAAAAAAATATAGAGACAAAACATAGCAGCAGCCAGCAAAACAAAAAAAAGAAGAGAAAAACAAAGCAGCAGTGACCAAAGAGAAGAAGAGAAGATCTTTTAGTTTAAAAAAAAAAAAAAGAAGAGGAGAAAAAAACAGAGCAGTCGACCAAAGAGAAGAAGAGAATTAACCTGTAGAGTGTAGCAGCAGTCGCAGCGCAGTCGACCAAGGAGGGAAAAAAATTGGAAAGATGTTGCCCAAGTATATTTACAGATTTAAAAAAAAAAAAAAACCTAACTAGCACTTATTTCATTTAAGCGAGCTTTTCATCGCCTTTTTTAAGCACACTTCTCGCTTCGCCTACGGAAGCGCTTGCTTTTTCAGCAGCGCAGTGCTTGCGCCTCGCCTCGCTCCGCACTTTAAGCGCACTTTTTGTCGCTTTTCACAACACTGGCCCAAAGATAGCAATCTGAAGGAGTTGAGGGGATTTCTTGATCTCGCTACTACTACTACTGGAGGTTTGTCAAAAATTATGCATTAATCAGCAAGCCTTTAACTTCATTACCAAAAAAGGGCATTTTCTTGGAGTGATGAAGCCATTGAGGCACTTCAGGAGCTGTAAATTGCTATGTCCTCTGTACCAGTCTTGGCCTTGCATGATTTTGGTAAACCATTCATTGTAGAAGTTGATGATTGTGGAACTGGAGATGGGGCAGTCCTCATGAAAGACAAGCAACATATTGCTTATCTCAGTAAAGTACTGAGCAAAAAGCGTCAAGGCTTATCAACTTATAAGAAGGAGTTAATTGACTTGCTTATGCCAGTGGGGAGATGGAGACGCTACCTCCATCCTCACCACTTTATTACTAAAACTGACCATTTCAGTCTTAAGTTTTTGCAGGATTAGAAAATTTTCACTTCATTACAACATAAGGGCGTACCAAGCTTATGAGCTTAAAATTTTTGAAATCCATTACAAGAATGGTGTGGAAAACACGGCTGCAGATATCTTGTCTAGGGAATACACAGAAGTTAATTGCAGTGTTATCAGTCACATGCAGCCTAAGTGGATAGAGGAGATCCTAAGCAGTTATGAAAGAGAACAAGAAGTTGTCCAGTTGTTAACTCAACTTCATCTAGATACTGCAGCTATAGAGGATGTTACTATACAAAATGGTTTTCTAAGGTTCAAAGGCAAGACTTGAGTTAGAAATGGTAGTGGACTAAGACAACAATTGGTGCAACAAATTCATACTTTTGGTCTTGGTGGACACTCTGGAGTCTCTACTTCAATACAAAGGATCAAACTATTATTCAATTGGCCTTCAATGTTAACTGATGTTCAAAGGGTGGTATTAGAATGTGAAGTTAGCCACAGGAACAAGGAAGAAAAAGTGGCTTACCCTGGACTGTTACAACCTCTCTCCATATGAGGGCTTCCCTGGGAACACATCACTATTGATTTCATAGAAGCACTGCCCAGATCTAAAGGCAAGGATATCACATTTGTCATTGTGGACAAATTTAGTAAGTATGCATATTTCTTATCACTCACTCATCCATTCAGTGCAATGCAACTACCTAAAGTATTCATAAACAATGTTTATAAACTACATGGGTTGCCTAGTACTATAGTGAGTGATAGAGATAAAGTGTTCCTCGGTATCTTTTGAAAAGAATTTTTCAAAGGTTTGAAGACAGGACTGAAGTTTAAATCAGCATACCATACCCAAACTGATGGGCAAACTGAAAGGGTCAACAAGTGCCTGGAAAATTATTTAAGGTGCATGTGTAGTAACAAACTAGGTGAATAGTGCAAGTGACTGGACTTGGCTGAATATTGATATAATTCCAATTACCATTTAGCTACCAAGATGTCTCCTTTCAAGATCTTTTATGGATATGACCCTCCAAAATTCACTTTTGAGTTGATATCTCAATCCAAAGTGGTTGCAGTGGTTCAATGGTTGCAAGAAAGGCAGGTGATGGCTAAGGTTCTAAAAAGAACTGGAAGTTGGGAGACTAGGTGTATATTAAGTTACAAACATATATGCAAACTTCTATTGCGTTAAAGAGTAATTTGAAACTCACTTCCAAGTATTATGGGCCCTACATTGTGATCAAGAAGATCAGTCATTGTTGCTTATGAAACTTCCTCCCACATCTAGAATTCACCCTATCTTTCACATTTCCGAATTGAAGGAAAGGATAGGGTCCAATGTAATTCCTACTATTGAGCCTCCAATGTGTCATCTAACCAATTGTCATTCTGGATCACAAAATAGTAAAAAAGGGAAATGCAATTGCAACACAAGTGTTCGTGCAATGGGACAATTTGCTCCCTGAAGAAGCTATTTGGGAGGATTACAAATTCCTAATTTTAAGTCATTTAGATCCTGTGAGTTCTTGTAATTTTTAATTTCAGTATTTGACTTAAGTTCTTTATGTTTTTGGGTTTATTAGTAACTCTATCCAAATCCATCTATGGAGTTGTTGTACTATTTTATCAAAAATATCATAAATGAAATATCAAATTTCCTTCTCTTATTCTATCTTCTTTTCCCTTCTTTTTCATTTCTGCATTTCAATTAATTGAAGCTCATTACTGCTTCATTCGTGACACAATGCTACTTATTTCACATTTACTCAAATGTCATATCCCCAGTACCAAAAAGAAGAATAATCCACATACTTACTGAAACATATTCTACAAACAATTATAATTTAAAACACCAATCAAAGATTATAGTACCAGAACAAAACCGAACAAATACTGAAACATTTTCTCGATAAATTTATTTATTAATCTAAATAAAAAAGAAAAAAGAGAGTGAAAGTACTGACCCTTGAACGAATGCCTTGAGAAAGTGAACATCCTGAGCAATGTAATGGCGGAAAGTATCAATATTCAGAGTTCCAGAAGCCAAGCAAACGACAAAAGGAGTGTAAAGTGCAAAAGTAGACTCTTTCTTAAAATTGATCCAACACCTCCTCGCTACACCCACACTTTCCTCAATCGGCGACGCCATTGTAGGAGGAGTAATCGCCGATCTCAAATAGTGAGAGTGACGAGAATAGAATCGGAATTGAAATCGGAAAATCGAGTTGGAATTGAAGAAATTGAATACTGGATTTGGAATTGGTAGCCTGAGAGGCGATAATAATAATAATAAGGAGCGCATATATATAAGGCAGGTAAATTATAATTGTAAGTGTTTGTAGTATTCTACTTTGAACATGTATAATATGGATGGAAATGGAGGGTTTGTTGGTGTTTTGGTGATTTGCCACTTGGAACAAGGAGTTTCTAAAAGGGTCAAGAAACAAACTACAATTTGTTGTTGTTAAACGAACCAGTCTTGGATTAAGTTAAATAATTGTGATAATTATGTGTATGTATGTACACTGTTTGATAGGACTTCTGGAACTCAGGTTTATGTAATGTAAAGTCCTAAGTTTGTGGGGTACAATTGTTGTATTAAGCAAGATAGTCTATGCAGTATGTAATCAAGTTCCAAGTGGAAGTTCAATAAGATTGGTAAGAGTTATTCAGAATAGTGAATATTTATTTTGTACACTAATTTACATTTACAAAAAAAAGAGAATATTTGAAGATATGAATATTTAGGTTGAATATATGAGGGTTTGAGAGAAAATACAATCTACCTGTCAACATCCAAAAATGGATGTGATGGCACTTATTTATTCCCATCAAGACAAGTCAGTCTCAACCCAATAATACGAAAGAAATGCGGAAAGTAAAACAAGAATGACATAAGAGTGGAAAACTCATTCATTATAAAACATAACTCTAAAACCTGGTTATCACGTATACAAGTCACTATTGTATAAAGTACGGAATTGAAAGATGATTATAAGTCTCAATGTCTTTGTTTCTCAAATAGAACAAAGCATAAAATAAGGAACAAGAGGACCCGCCGGGATGACAAGCAACTACCTCTGAAAGCCTCAGATATAGAAGAAGAAGATCACACGGGTCCAGGCTCGGAACCTACACAAGTGTAGAAGCAAGGAGTGAGTACCAACCAATACAGTACTCAGCAATCAACCTAATAAATAAGGCAAAACTAGCTAAAAAATGAGTACCCCTTTCATCCCAATCGAACCTCCTCAAACTACAACATGCATAGAAATCAGCACAACCTAACAGTTTACAATCATCATTTTAGTTTAGAATTCAAATTTCTCGAAAAACCTTGCTATTTGCCAATCAAAATCTCAAATTTTGATATTAAAAATTCATAAATAATCATATGAAAATGAAGTTTTAGGGTCACAAAAGCTTATCCAAATGATTTAGCACAAGAAATCTCTTCAAAATCGTCTCCAAGGATTTTACAAAACACAAAATGGGGAAAATGGGTAAAACCCCAAAAATAACAGGCATAAACCCTCTTTGAAGTCGCTTAAGCGAACCCCACAAAAATTGGGGGTCTCACTTTTGCGAACCAGACTCCGCTTAAGTGACCATCGCTAAAGCGAACCCTGCAAAAGTTCGACCTTCGCTTTAACAATCATAGCAAAGGTATCTAAAGCGGAAGGCCTATCGCAAAAGTGAAGGGTACAGAACTCAGGTACCAGATAAATCAGCCAATTCTCAAAACATCAAAAGGATCCTCGGGATTCGTTCGGAACCTGTACAAACAAACCAAATATGCAAATCAACTATACTAGGCGTTCTAGACTCAATGGAACCATTGAAACATGAATCTGAGGTCTCGTTGACCCGAAACTCATGAAAGTCACAAGAAATGAACACAACGCCTAAAAGGCTAAATCAAGCTCGAGACCTCTGAAAATTAAATCAAGGCCTCACTTAGGCCTAAAACCATACCCCGAATCTAAACGAACTCTCAGAATTCTGATCCAAGCATCCAAACCCCGAATGTTGACCAAAGTCAACCCAAAGGCTAAATCTCAACAATTACCAACTTAGGACCTCAAATCCTCAAAAAGACTCTAAATCTGAAACCGACAATTCTCTTAAACTATTTCCACATTTCGGGACTGATGGAAGATGAAATTTCATTTCGACAATCGAAACTCCAAAAGACACCGAAACCTACTTTTTAAAAACTTTAGCCTTTCAAATTCCAAAATTCACAACTTTTAACTCACAACTTGAAACCAATTTTAAAACTCATTCAGAAGTGACTCAGAGCTAATATCGAAAGGGGTAAAACGGTAATTTTACGTTCATTAAAAAATGATCGACCGGGTCATTAAATTATCCACCACTAAAAATTATGTTCGCCATCGAACATAAAGTTAAAGAAAGTACATGAAGCCTCGAAAAACTGAGGATATCTGGCACGTATATCAGACTCTGTCTCTTAAGTCACCTCACCAACTGAATGGTGCTTCCACTACACCTTCACTGAAGCAATCTCCTTGGTCCTAATCTTTCGGACCAGCCTATCTAAGATGGCTATAGGCTCCTCCTCAAAGAAAAGTTTGTACCCAACACAACCGAATCAAGCAAAAGCACATGAGACTCATCCGACATATATTTCTGAAGCATGGAGAAATGAAACACATGATGTACAATTGAAAAGCTAGGTGGCAAGGCCAACTTATAGGCCATCTCTCCCACTCAGCTCAAAATATCAAAAGGGACAATTAATCAAGGCTAAGCTTGCCTTTCTTTCCGAACCTCATCACACCCTTTATAGGTGACACTCGGATCAAAACATGATCACCTTCCATAAACATTAGGGCTCTAACTCACCGATCAACATAGATCTTCTATCAACTTTAGGTTGTCAACAGTCTACCCTGAATCATACGGACCTACTCCATAGCATCTCTAAGCAAGTCGGTATCTAAAGAATACATCTCGGTCGAATCAAACCACCCTGTAACACCCTGCTATTTGAAAGAGCTAAAAATTATAAAGAACCTTTTTTGGAAAGAATGAAAATCTGAAATTTGGCAAGTTATGTTAAGTATGAGTTTTGGGTCAACTTCAAACGACCATAACTCTTAGTACAAGATGAGTTAGCTAGGCTACAAGATATCAAATGAAAGTTCTTTGAATTATCTTTCCAACGCCACCAAGTTTGCTCATTTTTGAGTTCGTATGAGGGAGATATGTCAATTTGAAGTCAGATTGTCTAGATAAGGAAAGTCAAAACTAGATTTTAGGAGGGTATTATGGTCTTTTCACTACCCAATTAATTAAATTCATTTTTGGTAATTAAGTTGGGGAACTGAATTGGTTCAGTTTAAGCTTCATAAGATTAAGTTAGGGTTTTGAGAGAAGAGAAAAGAAGAGGAGAAAAGAGGAGAAAAAGTTAAGAATCGTCGCGTTCTTGAAGTTAGCTTGTGGATTTCGCCAAGGGTTGATCCCTACGAGGTATGTGAGATCACATAGCGTTGGGTTCATTCACCCATGCACCAATCATGATTTATTTCAGCGTATTTACGTTCTTGAAAGTAGAATAATTGAGTTCTTGATGGATTTTGTTGAAGTTTCTATTGGGTTCTTAATTGTTGAGTTGTTGAGGAGTTCTTGAATTAATTTCATGAGATTTGAGGTTGTTTTTTAGTGGATTCTTGTATGCTTTGGTTGGGTATTTGAATCTAAGTGTTTGGGGAAGGAACCAATCGAATCTAGAAAAATTAGGGTTGATAAACGAACAAGAAAATTCGTCAAGACTCTGGGGAAAAGGGGTGGGGCGCCGCGCCACTCAGAGCGCCCCAAGACAGGTTCTGAAGTATGGGCTCTAGGGCGCCTTGCCACTCAGAGCGCCCCAACCCAAGTCCTTAAGTTTGGGCTCTGGTGCCCGGCGCCACTCTGAGCACCAGGGACGCTAGGTCTTCTACCCTTTCCTATTTTTTTCCGTTTGAGTTCCCTTGAAACGTACCTATGTTTTATAGTTGATTTCTACACTCTAAGGTACGTCTAAACATCATGATATCATCCATAAACATGAATCATAACCTTGAATTCATAAATTCAAATTTAAGGAAAGTTAAGAGCCAAGTCTAGAGAGTTCCTAGAGTCTTTTCAAAAGTCTTTTACAAATGCTTTAAACTTGTTTTAAGACTTGAGTTTCGAGTTGAGTAAAGAGCAAAGAGTGAAGTTCATTTCTTCAAAAGAGTATATGGGGACTATGTATTCCTAAAGAGTAAATGTTTACACATTTATACAAGAAAGAAAATACTGATTTCCAACAGAGCCTTTGAGCTAGTTTTTCAGTAAAGAGTAAATGCTTTCACAATTAAGCAAGAGAGGAAACACTGATTTCCTAGAGAGCCTTTGGGCTAGTTCTTGAGTAATTATCTCAAACCACAGAAAGAGTTACATTTTTAAACATGTGAGCTAGTTATATTTTTGGAGTAGTATTGAGAACCGATATGGGGGAGAGTTCAGACAACTCACATCCCCCATAAACCATGTAGCCATCATGGGTAGAAAAGGGTCATACTTTTTAGATGATTCCTTAGTACTTTTTAGCATAGACTAGTGGATCCACTTAGTAGTTAGGTTTTATACCCCCGGCAAGGTATAGGACGAACCTGGCAGCGTGAGGCAAAACGTTGTATCATCACATAGCTCTTAAGTGATGGTTGTCGGTTAGAGAAACTCCCAGAGAAGTATTTGGTATTATTATATACACAGAGTTAATTGTATTTTTATATACACACAGAGTTTATCTTGTATCCTTGCATACAAACTGAGTTACTATTGTATTTCTAAATACACAGAGTTGTTATCCATGTTTTAAAAGCTTTTCTTTATATTGCATTCATATTATTGCTTTATATTGAAATGAGTTAAGTTGAGTTGAGTTGAGCCCAGGTATGTTCTTTTAGTTCCTTTCAAGCTTATGTCTTGTTTTAGAATTCCCCTCACATGCTCGTACATTCAATGTACTGATGCCAGTTGGCTTGCATCTTTTATGATGCAGATACAGGTAACCAGGATCAGCATCCAGCTCATCGTTGATTCTAGTTGAGCTTCAGAGTAGTTGGTGAGCCTCCTTGCTTCTGGAGGATCCCTTTTATTGCTTTATCAATTAGTTCATTAGGATGTTGTGGGTCTTGTCCCGACGTCCATCTCACTTGTTAGAGGCTTCATAGACAGTAGTTGATGTTAGTTCATGAGTCTTTACTTTTCCTTTTCAGTTATGTTGAGACTTGATTTGCCATTTTGGCCAGTTGAATGTTGATCTTTATAACATTCTAAGTTATTTATTGAGACAGTTTAGTTATGATTGTATTTCAATACTTTCTTTTATCATGAGTAAGTTTTCCGCTAAGAGTTAAGCCAGGCCAAGGGTTTGCTTGGGGCCAGCAATGGTTCTCGAGTGCCAGTCCCACCCAGGGTGTAGGCTCGGGGCGTGACAAACTTGGTATTAGAGCACAGAGTTCAAGAGTCCTAGGGTGTCTATGAAGCCATGTTTGTAGAGTCCTAATGATCGGTGTGAAGCGTGCCACATCTATAATTAGGAGGCTGCAACATTTTAGGAACTATCTCACTTCTTTCATACTCATTTCGTGCGATAGAGTGTATCTCTATAAAAGTCTCTTTCTAACTCGTGCTTGCGCGTGTCTTTCAGATCATGCCTCCATGAAGAGCTGTCTGAGGTCGTCCGATTTGAAAAATGTTGAGTAACAAGGGGTACCTAATGCATCTGAAGTGCAACCCCAAGGAGAGGTCACCAATGCTGAGTTCCGTGAAGCTATCCGGATGTTAAGTCAAGCTGTGACCAATCAAGTTGGACAAAGAGAGAATCGACAAGAAGTGGATGATACCTCTAGGATCCGTGAATTCTTAAGGATGAATCCTCCAAGCTTCACTGCTTCAAGTGTCACTGGGGATCCAAAAAACTTTGTTGAAGAGCTTCAAAAGGTTTTTGAGATTATGCATGTTGTTGATGCTGAGAGGGTGGAACTAGCTGCATACCAAATGAAGGGTGTCGCTAGAATCTGGTTTGATCAGTGGAAAAAGAATAAAGTTGAAGGTGCACCTCTTGTGAGTTGGGATTTGTTTGAGGAGGCCTTCTTGGGGTGTTTCTTTCCCCGTGAACTGAGAGAAGCCAAGGTACGAGAATTCCTTACTCTTAAGCAGGAATCTATGGGTGTTTATGAGTACAGTCTGAAGTTCACACAACCTTCCCGCTATGCTCCGGAGATGGTTTCTAACATGAAGAGCAGGGCAAGTTTATTCGTTGCTGGGTTGTCTCGTCTGTCAAGCAAGGAAGCCAAGGCAGCTATGCTGATAGGGGATATGGACATAGTAAGGCTAATGATCCATGTGCAACATGTTGAAGAGGACAAGCTGAGGGATAGAGAAGAGTTTAAGAATAAGAGGGCTAAGACATCAGGGAACGAGTCCGGATAGCAGAAGAGTAATGCCAACCGGTCATCCTTCCAACAGAAACAAAAGGGACATGCTCCATCATTCGCTAGTGCACCTACACCAAGAAACAGAGGTGAGTTCCAAAATTAGAATTCCCAAAATTTTAGAGCTAGACCTGCACATTCTCTAGGTAGTATGGCACAATGGGGTACTAAGACTCCTGCATGTGCTAAGTGTGGTAGGAGCCACTCAGAGGTGTGTCGTGATGGCTCCACTGGTTGCTTCAAGTTTGGTCAGAACGGTCATTTTATGAGAGAGTGTCCTAAGAACAGGCAGGGTAATGGTAATGGGGGCAATAGAGCCCAGATTTCTTTAGTTGCTCCACCAGACATAGGTAAATCTAGAGGAGCTACTTCAGGGGCAGGCGGAGGAGGAAACCGTCTTTATGCTATTAGTAGTCACCAAGATCAAGAGAATTCGCTAGATGTTGTCACTGGTATGATCCAAGTCTTTAATTTTGATGTTTTTGCTTTACTAGATCCAGGAGCGAATTTATCGTTTGTGACTCCTTATGTTGCAATGAATTTTGATGTTCTTCCTGAGTAACTTCTTGAGCCCTTCAGTGTTTCTACACCTATTGGTGAGTCTATTCTAGCTGAGAGAGTCTATCGTGATTGTACCATTTCCGTCAATCACAAGAGTACCGTGGCTAACTTTATTGAGTTAGATATAGTAGATTTTGATGTCATTCTAGGTATGGACTGGCTCCATGCCTGTTATGCATCAATAGATTGTAGAACTCGAGTAGTCAAGTTCCAGTGAACCAGTTATAGAGTGGAAGAGTAGTTCAGCAGTGCCTAAGGGTCGTTTTATTTCGTACCTTAAGGCGAGGAAGTTAGTTTCCAAGGGGTGTGTCTATCACTTAGTCCGAGTTAATGACTCTAGTGTTGAGATACCTCATATTCAGTCAGTTCCAGTAGTAAGAGAGTTTACAGAAGTCTTTCCAGATGATCTTCCCGGAGTCCCTCCTGAGAGAGAAATAGACTTCGGTATAGATATTCTTCCTAATACTCGTCTTATATCTATTCTTCTATATAGGATGGCACTAGCAGAGTTGAAAGAGCAGTTGCAAGATCTCCTAGAGAAAGGTTTTATTCGACCAAGTGTCTCACCTTGGGGCGCTCCGGTCTTATTTGTGAGGAAGAAAGATAGTTCTCTTAGAATGTGTACAGATTACCGTCAGTTGAATAAGGTTACTATCAAGAATAAGTATCCTCTTCCGAGAATTGATGATCTTTTCGATCAACTTCAGGGTGCCACTTGTTTTTCTAAGATAGACCTCAAATCAGGCTACCATCAGTTGATAGTAAGGGAATGTTATATTCCAAAGACAACATTCAGTACCCGTTATGGTCATTATGAGTTTCTAGTCATGTCGTTCAGTTTAACTAATGCACCTGCAGCATTCATGGACCTTATGAATAGAGTGTTCAAGCCTTATTTAGATATGTTTGTTATCGTATTCATTGATGACATTCTAATATATTCGAGGAATGAGGAAGATCATACTAGTCATCTCAGAATAGTTCTCCAAACTCTAAAGGATAAGGAGTTATATGCTAAGTTCTTTATGTGTGAGTTTTGGCTTGAGTCTGTGGCATTCTTAGGCCACATTGTTTTCGGTGATTGAATTAGAGTTGATACTCAGAAAATAGAGGCAGTACAGAATTGGCCTAGACCCACATCTCCAACTGATATTAGGAGTTTCTTGGGGTTGGCTGGATATTATAGAAGGTTCGTCGAAGGGTTCTCATCTATTTCATCTCCTTTGACTAAGTTGACTCCGAAAACAGTGAAGTTTCAATGGTCTGAAGCTTGTGAGAAGAGCTTCAAGAATTGAAAACTAGGTTGACTACTGCCCCAGTATTGACCTTACCAGAGGATACGCAAGGCTTTGTTGTATATTGTGATGCGTCCAGAGTTGGTTTGGGTTGTATGTTGATGCAGAAAGGTAAAGTTATAACTTATGCCTCCAGACAACTGAAAGTTCACGAGAATAATTACCCAACCCATGATATAGAGTTGGCTGCCGTAGTATTTGCTTTGAAAATATGGCGTCATTATCTTTATGGTGTTCATGTGGATGTGTTCACCGATCACAAGAGTCTTTAGTATGTGTTTAGTCAGAAAGAGCTTAATCTCACACATAGAAGGTGGTTATAATTACTCAAGGATTATGACATGAGCATTCTCTATCACCCAGGTAAGGCTAATGTTGTTGTTGATGCCTTGAGTAGGTTGTCTATGGGTAGTACCGCCCATGTTGAGGAAGAAAAGAGAGATTTAGTGAAAGATGTGCACAGACTTGCACGATTAGGAGTTCGAATTATGGATTCCACAGAAGGAGGAGTAGTGGTGATGAATGGGGCTGAATCATCATTAATGTCTGAAGTAAAAGAGAAACAAGACCAAGATCATATTTTGCTTGAATTGAAGGCAAATGTTCATAAGCGAAAAGTAATGGCTTTTGAACAATGGGGAGATGGTGTATTGAGGTATCAAGGTAGATTGTGTGTACCAAGGGTGGATGAACACCAAGAGAGGATTATGGAGGAAGCCTATAGCTCCAGATATTCTATTCATCCGGGTTTCACAAAGATGTATCATGACTTGAGAGAAGTATATTGGTGGAATAGTATGAAGAAAGGTATTACTGAGTTCGTTACTAAATTCCCGAATTGCCAACAAGTTAAAGTAGAGCACCAAAGGCCCGGTGGTATGGCTCCGAATATAGAACTTCTGGAATGGAAGTGGGAGATGATCAATATGGACTTCGTTACTGTCTTGCCGTAGTCTCGCAGGCAACATGATTCTATTTGGGTGATTGTTGATAGAATGACTAAATCAGCCCATTTCTTGCCAGTAAAGATTAACCATTCAGCAGAGGATTATGCCAAGTTATACATTCAATAGGTAGTAAGACTTCATGGAGTTCCAGTGTCCATTATTTCAGATAGAGGTGCACAATTTACTGCACAATTTTGGAAGTCATTCCAGAAAGGTTTGAGTTCAAAGGTGAACTTGAGTACTGCTTTCCATCCTCAGACAAATGGTCAAGCAGAGCGCACTATTCAGACTTTAGAAGATATGTTGAGGGCCTGTGTGATTGATTTCAAGGGTAATTGGGATGATCACCTATCTCTCATTGAGTTTGCTTACAACAATAGTTATCACTCTAGCATCCAAATGGCTCAGTACGAAGCTCTTTATGAGAGAAGATACAGATCTCCTATTGGGTGGTTTGAAGTTGGTGAGGCTGGGTTGAAATGACCAGACTTAGTTCACCAAGCTATGGAGAAAGTGAGAGTTAGTCAAGAAAGGTTGAAAACAACGTAGAGTCATCAAAAATTGATATACTGTGAGTTTACGATATTTTTGATGCGTTTCACTTAGAGTTTGTATGTGTCTAGGGCTATTTTGAGTTAGAATTAATGTTTTGTGTATAATATTTACAGGAAATGGGCTTGGATGCGGTTGATGGAGATTTTGAGCTGAAAGTTGCAGAAGTGGCCACCAACGGAGCCACCCACGGACCGTAGGTCCAAAGACGGGCCGTGGGTGGTCAGTCGTAAGTCCTGGTCTGGGAGGTTGAGTTCTAGTACTCAATCCACGAAGTGCCAGGACGGACCGTAGACCAGTCCACGAACCGTGGGTGAGGCATCGTAGGGGAACATCAGGGAAGTCTGACTAAGTGTGGGACTACAAAGCAATTGACGGATCGTAGGTCGACCCACGGGCCGTCATGTACATCCGTCGATGAGTTCAGAAAGTTGAAATTCCAGTACCTGATGAAAAGTTTCTAAGTTTTGAACCACGAAGGGTGACCTACGGACCGTAGGTCGACCCACGGTCCGTAGGTCATGTCGTCGACAGAAGCCGCGTCTAGACAGCTTATTTCCTTATTTTCTTTCCTTTTTATTTAGGACTTGTTTTCTATAAATAGGAGATATAAACCTTGTTTTTGGGGGTTAGACATTATTTTTTACTACTAAGTTTTGTTCTTTGGGAATTAATTTGCAAACTTTGAGAAATAAACTTTTCGATTTTCGTTTTATACGATTTTATCTTTGAAATTCAATTGAAGATTTCAGGTTTCATCAATTCTTCTTGTAAGTTCATGAATTCTCTTTACCCAATTATGAATTGTGTTCTTTCAAGCATGAGTAGCTAAATCCACAACTAGGGTTGTGGGAACCATGAGCAATTAACAAAGTATGAATAATAATTAAGTAATTCTTGAATAGTGCGCAAGCATGCATTGTTAATTCTTTCGCTTAGAAGTCTTTTTAACAGTTTCAAACGTTAGAACCCACTTCGTTTATATTTGCCAGACCAAGGAGGTAGTGAATGAGAAAGGAATTAACAACAGAGATTTAGTGGATGCTATCTAATAGTCTAGTATCAATTGGAGCGAGGGTGAAAACTAAGCCATTCATTGATGTGATGACTAATCTGAGGTAAAAGGTAAGGTTTAGTAAAGCATACACCCGTAGCCGGACCAAGGTGCGTGGTGAAATTCCCCACTTGGAGGACCAATCACTTAGGGATACCTATCTTACCAACTTTGCATGTAAAACACTAGGAAAGGATTACTATTATTTGGATTACCGCGTTAAGAGCTTGTGGGCAACACATATGCCCAAGTTTCTTTCTCATATTGATATTTCAAAAGTTGAATATTGTCTACTTGTCACTTAAGCAATCTAAACTGTTACTTACTTACAAAATTTCCCCTATTTACTTTCCTCGAAAATAAGTTGACTAAACGGAAATAATAGTGAGTTAAAGTTAAGTCTAAACCATATGCCTTGTGGGATCGACCCCAACCTATAAGTTGGGTTCTTTACTTGATAATGATCGCTTATACTGCTTTAGGGAGGTGTAATTTGAGCGTATCAAATTTTGGCACCGCTGCCGGAGAATAAGGCTTTTAGATTAAGTTTAACTACATTATTAAACTTTAGTCAAGTATTTCCTAATTTTACGTTTTGTTTTGTTTTTTCTTTCTACAAGTTTCTACTCTAGTGTATGCCAAGTTCAAGGAGTCGAGGTGAACCATTGACCCCCTACGATCCAGAGTTGAATAAAACTTTGAGAAGAATGAATAGTCAAGGGGTACACAATAATCCTGATGGAGAAGGTCAAGGAGATAGAGCTGGGGTGCAACCGCCTCAGGTTTATGGTGGTAATCTACTTGGTAATGCAGAAAGGGTTCAGAATCCATCAGTACTGAGGTTACGTGAGCATTACAAGGCTGATTATGATGCGACCACCTCCGATCGTCCTATTGTTCTTCCACCTCTACCTCCAGGTCACACATTTGTGGTAACCAGTAGTTTGATACAGATGCTTACAGTGAGAGGGTTATTTGCTGGGTTGGCTTCGGAGGATCCCTATGCTCATATGGTTAAACTTTCCAGTGTGTGCAAAAGTTGTGTTGGGCGACCAGAGTTAGATATGGATGTTATAGGTCTGAGGGTCTTCCCACTATCATTAACTGGTGATGTTGCGGTATGATTTTCTGAGCTACCATACAATTTGATCTACACATGGGATCAGCTGCATAAGGTATTCACAGTGAAGTACTTTTCGGTGTCCAAAAAGCTCAATCACAAGGATAAATTGAACAATTTCGCAGCACTACCAGGAGAGTCGATCAACAGTTCGTGGGATTGGTTCACTGGATTCATCAGAAATATTCCAAATCACCGCATTGATGATGAGTCATTGAAATAGTATTTCTATAGAGGGCATGATGACAATGGAAGCGTTGTGCTTGATACTATTGTTGGAGGATCATATTGTGAGTGCACCTTTGAGGAGATCGCTAAGAAGTTAGAGAGGATTTCCCAAAACAACAAAGCTTGGAGCACTAGGAAGGCAAATACCGGTAGAACCACCTTCGATGTCCAAACTGCACCCAACCAAGCCAGTGATGACATTCGGGAAGAGATGGCACAGATGAGAACAAAATTGGGCTTGATATTAAAACATGTGAGTGGAAGTGCGGAAAAGGTAAATGCAGTGAATTATCAAACTAGATCTCCATCACCACCTGTTGATGAGTTCTACTATGATGAGGATGCAAATTTGGTGAATGATCAGATGGGGGGTTTTCAAACCAACGCCCAAGGTTCCAACACGGATAATTGGCGCCAAGGTCAATGAAACCAAGGTTGGAACTATGGAGGCTACAATCGTGAGGGTAACTACAACCATGAGGGTAACTACAATCGTGAGGGTAACCATGTCCGGGATGGGAACTACAATCGTGATAACAACTATGACCGGAACAACTATGGCAACAGGAATGATAAGGCTGGCCCCTATGTTCCTCCCGGTAATAGAGAGGGTAGTAATAGTATGTCACGAATTAAGGATATGATGCGAAGATGATGAAGAGGTTTGATGCAACTGATGAGAATGTGAAAGAGATGCGAAATGACTTGTCTGGAATAGGTCAAAAAGTTGATGCCCAT
>JAJONR010006389.1:0-40267 GCA_029582245.1 Solanum etuberosum
TAACATGAATATAATGGAGGAGGTTATGGAAGTGAAAAGTTACAAGAATAATGATTATAAAGTTGGAGGTTATGGTTATCTTCATAATGGAGGAAAGTAATGGAGATAATGAGTGAGAGTAACTTCTTGGTGCAGTGGACATCCACACTATAATATTTTATCACAGATTTATCTAATTTAAGGAATTTCTAGCACATTAATAACTACTCATTAATAAGTTCTTGAGCCAATAATAACTACTCATTAATAAGGAATTTCTAGCACATCACTATGTGTTAGATATTGTCGAATTTGTAACTGAAATTGGCAAGTACTCTTAGTATTGGTCAAAAAAAGAATTTTTTTTACTATGCCTATTTTGCACTTCTATTATTTTATCTGATTTTGCAAGTTGCATGAGAACTAAATATGAAAGAACTTGTACCATTGAACTTGATAATTCACTTATTTTTAATTTGTAATTTATTTGATTTAGTTGTAAAATTAGTAATTAGAAAATATTTGTCTCTATTGATTTTAAAGGTGTGCCATTAATTTTAACTTTTTAGTTTATTTGACTTCTTATTCTTATACATTAAAAAGACTATAAACAAAAATCATGAGAAAATTTACAATACATTTAAACAAAGTCAAAAGTACAGAAAAACATGATAACAATTAAATCTAAGAAAAAAGCACTGCTATACATTAGCTAGAATTTTCAAAGAGAAAACTACAATTACTTTATTTTAATAATACCCAACCTTTTTCACTAGAAATTTTTTGGTCCAAACTTTACTTTTCATCCGGTAATGTCTTCACATAATTGACAAAACTTGCCAACTTTTCATACTGCGAGAAAAGGCCAGATAAAGTCAATAATCAATTTACTAAAACATTTCAGGAACGAACATTTGATAAAAAGAAAATTAACCTTCATTTTCAATTGATCAAACTCCTTATGCAATTTTTCAAGATATTCCTTTAATTCTTCGATACATGCAGAACTAGTTGGTTTCTGGCTCCACTCATTTACCGATTCGTATTCTAGGGAGAACCTTTTCTTTTTGAAGTTAGTTGCATTATTTTCTTTCTTCATCTCGCTAAGGATTGAAAGCACCATAAGAACGAAGACGGTTAAACAAGTAGCAAGGAAAAAGAGAAAATGTAAAAAGGACATCGACAAGAACTTTGGAGCCATTGCTAAATTTTTTTAGAGCAAATTAATAAGAAAAAAAAACTTTATTTATTTTAATTTTCTATACCACTTGCTTCTTATAAGAGGGAATACCTTTTTAAATAGATGTTTTTATAATTTTTTTTACCAAATATAATATTTGAAATATTCTAATAGGAAGATAATGAATTTTGATGAATGAACATATGTTAGAAAATGGTAAGAAATTAATTTTTATGCTTAAAGTTAATGAGATGAGTTTGAATTTGAACCTATCCTAAAGAGACTTGAATAATAGGTAAGTTAAATATTATGGGATAAGATTGAATTTAAACTTCATTCATTGTTTTTCTTTTCACTCTTTTTTTTCTCTCTTAATTTTATTCATTCCTTTTATTTTCTTTGTATTTTCTTTTTATTTGATTTCAAATTTAATTTCAAATGTCATGTATTTAAAATAAATTAACTTCGAATGGATATCAAAATAAGTGGAAAAAATCAAATAAAACATAAAAAAAATTAAAATATTAAAATAAAAGTACACTTTTAATTTTTTAAATATTATTTTTAAATAAAACACAAGTATTTTTTTAATAAAATTAAAATTGGAAAGATAAGAAGTTAATAAAAGAGAGAAAAAATAAAAAAGTTTATAATGAGGAGGGGAATACATATTTTACAAAGAAAGAAACAAAAAACAATTAGATATATATAAGTTTTTATGTCAATAATCATGTGTACTAACTAATTGTAAACAGACCAAAAAAAAAAAAAGACATATTCACTTGACTTTAAGAGAGTGTGCACATTATCTGTGCCACATCGGCATTTATGAAGTATTTATTCAGTTTTAATATAGTTTGGGGGATAGGGTAATAAGACCCTAATTAAATTTAGATATGTCGCTGAGATTTCGACCATAGTTTAGGAGGTGTCTTATCCAAATATTTTACTATCTCTCTTTCATATTTGAGATGGCTAATATCCTTAGATTGCAGATCCGACCTTAGCATGAGCTTGTGATGGTGTTACCCTAGTGGCCATACATCAATATTGTTGTACTTCATGTCATTTCGTTAAAATTAACTATTCTATAATGTGTTTTTAAATGATGTCAAAAGAGAGGGAAAATGAGCGGTAAGTTATACAATTGTGTTAATTATGTATGCTAAAGTGATGCAACGTGATTTGAGGATTCAGTATTTGTGTCATCAAAAAGGAGGAAATTGATGGAAAACACAAGTTCAAATTTCAAGGAGTTTTGATGATAGACAAATATGCTGAAGAAATAGGTTCAACAACGAAGTAGAGTAAAAGCGAACTATGTTCATGCAAGGAGATCAAGTGGACTAGTCAAATAGGCTTTTGTTCGGAGGTTATTATTGAGTTGTAGTAATTTCTAGATTGAAGTGAGTAGTTGTACTGTTGGTGAGATTTGTAACAACAAGCAGATTTGACTTCTTGAAGAGTAGTTTATAATTAACTGCTGAAGTTGAGGTACTAGAGTTAGTTCCTTAGATTATATATTGTAATCTGAAATCGCTCTTTGAAGTTAGTGAAGGTTGGTTACTGAAATCCTAGAGCATGTAGGTCATGGTTTTTATTTCCTTGAGCAAGGAAATTTTTCATGGAATAATGATTTTGTTGATTTAATATAATCATCATATTATATTATTATACTAAAGTGGGAAGCCACAAAAGTAAAAGTTGAAATACTATTTTACCCCTATCTTAATTAAAAATGTTATAAAATATCTAAGCAATTAAATATTAAATAATAATTATATCATATTATATTATATTAAATACTAAAAATGAAAAGGTGTTTTAAAACGCATTTTAAGAATATCTCTCCATTCTCCAACATAACTTTTGAGCTTTCTACAGAATTTTAGGCAAACTTTTGGCTTATAAATATCACGTGCATGAGGTAAAATTATTATTGGCAAATACATAAGCTAATTCGCCTTTCAAAGCTCAGAAGAAAAAAGAAACTGATTTCATCAATTACAAAAAAATGCTTAAGCATGGAGATCGCAGATTAAGGTAGAAGGTTGTAGTGGAGTCTTCTCTTGCTTTCCGAAGGGTTTAGGCTTAGTAGTGTCTTTCGTAGTAGTACTTTTATTCTTGTACTGTCTTTCTTTTGCTTTCTACCACCAATTATTTTTATGGTGTTTCGGTTATTGCACTTTTTTGTTGTTGTTGTTATTGTTTTCATAATAGTTGTTATATTATATTATATTATATTATATTCTCTTCACTGTCATTTTTCTTTTTCATATTTACTCTGATTTGCTATACTCGACTCAAGTTGAGGGTCTTCTGAATTGAGATAAGGTCTGTGCACACCCTACACTCCCTAGACGGATTTCACGAGATATGTTATTATTATTATAAAAGAAATAGCTATAAAATCAGACAACAAATTTAAACGTTTGGGCTGAATTGATAAATGTACATCTATTTTGCTTTGTTAACAAGTTTTGTCGAGAAATATGCTTATTCATCCTGTTTGATAAGTTATTGATAATTTTTAAGATTTCTTTTGTCGTTAAATTTCAATTCTCTTAGTTAATTCAGTATTTAGAGTTAGAGGTATTTACATGCATTTACAGTAATCTAGAGCGTGAAATTCAAACGGCATATTTCTATATACCTTTATGGGGCTATATGATATTGATTTTCTTCACGTATTTATTGCTAGATGGTAACTGTGTTTGTCCGCTTTTTCGAGTTTATTTCTATTCAGCAAATAAATAACTAAAGTAATGAATTACAGTAAACACAATACAAGTTCAAATTTTAAATTCACAAATTTTAAATGGTGTCTCCGTATCATAACAACAAATATTTTCTCAAGTGACATAGCTTTTAAAATAGATTTTTGATTTATTATATATATATATATATATATATATATATATATATATGGTGTGTGAAGCAATGAATATGATGTCAAGCACCGTTGGTAAATTTTGTCTCTACTTTTGTCAGAAATAAGTATTATCTTATTCTGGAGAAAATATGATGCATACTTCGTTATACACAATTTGCAAATTATAGGATTTGTCAGTGCAATTACTTCTCTCTCATGGTCTGTGCCTTTTATTTTTCCTCTTTAAACTTGTAGCTTCCGAATTCCGAATATGGATAACTTATTGATTCTATATTTATTTTCTATCTGTAATCTATATGAATAAAGTCTTGCGAATGATGTGTGTGATTTATTTTTCTTCTATTTTTCGTGTGTGTTTTCTCTATTAGACTTCCCCAATCTAATTTTTATGAATTTTTTTATCATTATTGTAAGTCTGTATTGTTATTTGGCTCAAATTAGTCATGTGACTTTATTGGAAGTGTGTTAACTACTAAACAAAGTTAAAAAATTACCGATAATAGCTTCAACGGAATTGATTCACCAATGGTAGCTTCAAAGGAATTGATTTTGAACATTACAATGTGCCCCTCATTTGGTGTTTCTTGACGCACATTAAAAAATATTACTCACTTCTCACGATTTGCATAAAATTTTAATTGTTCTAACGAATCTATAAAAATTCACATGGAACACACGTGCAACGCACGTGTCCAAAGACTAGTAGTAAATAGTAATAATTATTTTAAAAACTTTTTTCATTCAAAAATAACATTAATTCTCTACATCATCAATTAATCATTTTGTCCAGAATGTGGAGAAGATAGAAAGTTGGAAAAAGTAATTTAATGTAGACCAAATTCATTGGATTATATAAATTAAATAATCATTATTCTTTGGCAAATAAAACGTTACCAAGAATTACTAAATAAATGTTTGCATTTTGAATAGGTACTACTATACAGAATTAAAAATTGAATATGAAGGGTCAATTCCCACTATTACATAGGAATCAGGTTCGAAATTAAAGTTGAATTTAAAAGGTTATTATCTAAAATTATTTAAGAACCAACTTATTAAGATGGATGTTAATCACATGAGATTGGATGAAGGAAATCGCACAATTCAACATGAGAAGAAAAGAGAGTTGGAAGCCGCAAATGAGGGATAACAAAAAAAATGCTAGAAGCTGCTAATAAAGAGAAGAAACAAAAGCAACGGAAAAAAGAAAAGTAGATTGAATACAGTCTTTATGTTAATATGTTTGACGCCAAAAATAAGAAAGTTACTATTTGTTATTTATTCATCAGAATGTGGGAACTTGCTTTGCAATATATATCCTCAACTCCTCAAACTTGCTTTCTTTTTTCCATTACAAGATTTTTATCCTTTATAATTCATTTGTTTCCAATTTTCATCAATTCGGTATAATTGTAGACTTTAAATTTAGTTATCATCGTGAGCTTTTGGGATCGTAAATATGAATCAAATTTGTCATTCTTCTTCTTCTGCTCGTATATTTTGATGTCATGTGTCTTTTAATATTTGAACTTCTTTTAAGTGATTTTTAAAAAATTCTTTTCGGATATTATTTTCCTTTAAATTGCAAAAGGTTTGTTTAAAAGGTACAAATGTGACCGGATATTTTTGTCAACACAATACTTTGATGAATTGAGTAATAATATTCTCTTTTCTTTTTTTGAGTAAAGAATGATAATATTCATCTATAAGAAAATTCAACAATCTTGTTGAAAACTTGCAAACCATAAATATACAAAATAGAAATTTGTATCATAGATGACTTGCTTTATGGGTTACAAAAAGCTTTTTATTGGTCAATAATGAGTTTAATATCTAGGCTTTTAATTTTATTATGTGGAAAAGTATTAATTATAGATCAACTTTTTTTATTATTAAAACTTACGTTTAGTAATTAAAATATATTAATTCCTCTCATATAATAGAAGGTTTATTTTCATGAAACATTAAAAATATCAAACCCGACACAAGATTTTCATGCTATATTTTGTGAAGAGATATATTCTTATGTCAAACTTACATACAAAAGGACTTTGCTTTGAACTTAGCGATTAAATTATGTACGCTCCACTATGATATATTTACTTATATAAATTAATTTTTTTGATATCAATTAGAGGACAAACGTGCAACGCACGTTTCCAGGACTAGTATATTACTAAAAGTGGGAACAAAAAAAGTTGAAAGTTGAAATACCATTTTGCCCCTACACTAAATTAAAATATTATAAATATTTAGTTACTTACATATTTAAATATTAGTGATAATTAATTACTACATTGAGTAAATGGAGAGTTCATGTGTTCAAAGGAGGATTTTTTACTCTTCCAGATTTTAATGGAGGTTCATTGCATATATTTAATATTCTTAAAGTTATTCTCTTTTATCTATTTTGGCCTTTTGAAACCTTCAAATCTTTAATTTAAAACTTTAAGATGTTTTTTGGTATTCCTCTATTTTTATCTATATAAATTCATTTTTTTTGTTTCGTGAAACTCACATCCAAAATTATCCTTTAAATTTTATAGTTAAAGTAGTGAAGCCATCAACATCTAAAGTATATGATATATCTACCTTAGTCTGATTATATATCACTTTACGAAAATAAAGTAATTTTTCTATTTGATTCATACTTTAGTCTGACTCGATGAAGAAGACTTTTGAATTTTGATTGGATATGAGAGGCGTCGACAAAAACTTGGAAAATTATGTATCGATTTTGTATTTCTTTTTCCATTTATATAATGTTATGATTAAAGTCTTAAGAAGGATGCGTATGTTATTTTTTTCTTCTATGTTTATTTTTTTATATTTCTCTATTAGTCTTCTTTAATTTAATTTTCTATAAAAAAATTTATTATCATAACATTTATTTGAGATTGTTGCATTTTAATACTCATTACACGCATGTTTTCATTGAATTTTAATCGTCCTAACGAATTTATAAAATATTGCATGGGATACACGTGCGCACGTGTCCATAAACTAGCATTTCTATAAGAGTACAATTTTTTTCCTGCCAAGCTATCATAAATGAATAGTCATGCCAAATGTATTTCTTCCATAGTTCTAAATTATGATAATAAAAAAATGATGCTTATTCTTTACTATTAATAAAATCTTATCAGGAATTTATATATGTTAGTATTTTATGTTAACTAATCCCAAAAGAAAAAAATATATTCAGACTATTTTTTGTAATTGAAAGTAAAGTCAGAAATTGTAACAAGACTTTCTCCTTTAACTAATTTTATTGTATAACTCAAACGTATTATTTAACTTAATAATAATAAATATTATTTTTCCCCAAAATTATACACTTTTCCCCAAAACTAGTCTTTCATATAAGCTACTTTTGTGACTTACTTATTCCTAAAATCTATTTTGGAAGAAGCAAATGTACATATGGCTAATCACTTATTATAGCATCTTATCCCATTTATTTTGAACTTAATTAATGTTCAAGGAGGTGCCAAACTGAACCATTAGATTGTTAGGACTATCTAAATTATCTGTCATTGTAAAATTTTCAAATAAAGTGAAAGCCATGAATATGGTAAATTTTCAAATAGAGTAGTATTCAATCTGTATGATGCATGTTCTTTACAATTGTGTACTCCGCCTCTCTAAAAAAACTATTTTTGAGCTAGCATGTACAAAAGGAATGTTGTCCTTGACTCAACAAACAAGAAGCTGTCGGCTTCCACTTTCTTGATGCAAAGAAGACGTTGAACAGCAGCATGAAGGAATCGAGAAGAGCACTGCTTTGTGAAGATCTCCAGAAGTTACACCTTTCTTGATTAGTGAAATGATGTAACTCATGAAGGCTGAATCACAGGGGAATGTAATAGGGCCACCACTTGGCAACCCAAACTCTTCTTCGGACATGCTTAAAAGTTGTCTAATGACCTCATTTTCAAGGTAAGCCAAGGGAACGACAAAACGGGCTTGATCAGTTGTATATACTACAAAATGGCCTTTTTCAACTATAGAGGATGAAGACGTACTGCAACTGTCTGCATCACTGCTATTTCTTGGAAATGATGAAATCCTCTTCCTCTGCATAGCTGCAAACTTCTGCCATTTCCTGGCCATCTTGATTAGTTTCTTAGCGCTGAGCATTGCCATTTGATTTTTTGGAAGATTGAAAATAAGAAAGTAGAAAAGAAATTTAGAGACCTTTGATGGTTGAACTGATAATGCTTGTCCTTGAGGATGAAAAGGCTCATGAAAGAGGGATTATTTATACAAAATGGAGCTGAAGTTTTCTTCACTAACCACCGAAGACAAAACCATGTGCCGATGTTTGTTGGCCAAGTTGGTAAGGGGCCTAAAATTTGTGGATGAAGTTAGGCCTATTAGCTATAATATCAGCTCATAAATGGTACTTCTCACCAATGCCAATAATTTGAAAGCATTAAATGAACAATTGCTGGTGAGAAGCAAAACCATGTTCTTCTCCCTTCATTTTCATGTAGATAGGGGACACTTGACCATCATTTTGGCTAGTTGTGCTAGAAAAACCACTTCATTAAAGTCATCATGTGGTTATCTGTTTTGGTCACTGTCAGTCCAGGCAAAGTCATCATGTATTGTTCTTCAACATATTTATGTTTGAATACTTTAGTGAGTAAGTAAAACTATATATTAATCCGCCTTTGTCTCTCACCAGTAGTCACCTATTTCTCTTGACCACCACTAAATATTTCGATATGCAACTTGTATATACAGTTATACACACACACATACTGTATGTATTTGTGGTCCAATATTATACTTGAGCCAACCTTTATTACAAGACTTGTTAACTAATGATGAAGAAGAGTTTGACTTCGATCATCCAATGGGTAGTCTCACAATACCTTGCAAAGAAGACGTGTTCGTTGATCTCATGTCCTGCATGTGATCATGAATTTTATCATAGTGCAAATTCTTTTGCACCATGAAGTTTTGTATAGTAGTAGCACTTAGATATTAGAAAGAGGAGATCAATTTATGAATGCAGAAGTTATTATGGTAATATTCTCTTAAACAATTTCGTTAATTCTTTTGGAATTTTTCTGCTGAACAGATTAATTAAGCACCTGCATTCAAGAAAGTGTCATTTAGTGGAATTAGTTGCTAATATAAGCTACTTTTGACTTATTTATTCTATTTTAGGAGATACAAGTGTACATATATATGACTAAATTGCAAATTCTATCTTATCCAATCTATTTGAACTTCTTACTCTATGTAGTAACCTAATGCCAAAGATTTAGAGAACTTTTAATATGTTTCTACATTTGAAATGAAGCTAGTCTGCAATGAGTTTAAATGGAGAAATATAGTAAGTGAGAATTTATATAGTTGATCCCACCTTATTTGGGACTTAGGTGTAGTTGTTATTGTAGTATTGTTGGAGGCCATCGATCCCTAATGTGGGTGCATGTAGCGCAATAATACATTATAATATGAGAAGTGATCATCTAATATGATCCACCATATAATACGTGGACGTTTAGATGCACAAATCCATAGGTTCAACACAGTATGATGACTGTTGCTGGATGATGGTAAGAAGGAATGAGTAAGACCATAGATCACACGAAGTGCTGGAAATATTAACAATCACTTGGAGACAATGCGGACTTAACTGGGAACATAAAACAAACTTAAACTTACCATTACATCTGGTTTGTGTCAATTTTCCTTTTATAAGTTAAAGATTTATATGTCTGTGCTCCAAGATTGGATTGTTAGGACTTCTCATAACAAAATTGAAAATTGAAATCCATGAATATGGTAAATTTTCAAATAAAGTAGTATTCAATTTGTATGTTGTGCTTTACAATTGTGTACTCTTCAGTGTCAGCCTCTCTAAAAACTATTTTTGAGCTAGCATGTACAAAAAGAATGTTGTCCTTGGCTCAACAAACAAGAAGCTGTCGGCTTCCACTTTCTTGGTGCAAAGAAGACGTTGAACAGCAGCATAAAGGAATCGAGAGGAGCACTGCTTGGTGAAGATCTCCAGCAGCTACGCCTTTCTTGATAAGTGAAATGATGTAGCTCATGAAGGCTGAGTCACAGGGTAATGTAATAGGGCCACCACTTGGCAACCCAAACTCTTCTTCAGACATGCTTAAAAGTTGCCTAATGACTTCATTTTCGAGGTAAGCCAATGGAACGACGAAGCGGGCTTGATCAGCTGTATAGACTACAAAATGGCCTTTCTCAACTATAGAGGATGAAGATGTACTGAAACTGTCTGCATCACCATCATTTCTTGGAAATGAAATCCTCTTCCTCTGCATAGCTGCAAACTTTTGCCATTTCCTGGCCAACTTGATGAGTTTCTTAGCGCTGAGCATTGCCATTTTTTTTTTGGAAGATTGAAAATTGGAAAGTAGAAAATAAATTTAGAGACCTTTGATGGTTGAACTGATAATGCTTGTCCTTGATGATGAAAAGGCTCATGAAAGAGGGATTATTTATATAAAATAGAGCTGAAGTTTTTGTCACTAACCACCGTAGGCAAAGCCATGTGCCGATGTCTATTGGCCAAGTTGGTATGGGGCCTAAAATTTGTGGATGATGCTAGTTTGATAAATAACCAATTAGGCCTATTTGGTATAATATCAGCTCATAGTTGGTACTTTTCTCCAATGCCAATAATTTTAAACCATTAAATGAACAATTGCTGGTGAGAAGCAAAACCATGTTGTTTTCCCTTCATTTTCATGTAGATAGGGGACACTTGACTATCATCTTGGCTAGTTGTGCTAGAAAAATTACTTCATTAAAGTCATCATGTGGCTATTTTGTTTTGGTCTCTGTCACCTTATCTTTAAATCAGGTGGTCCAGGCAAAGCTATCATCTTTATCTGTTCTTGTGGATTTTGTTCTAAGGGTGTTCTTTATGTAAATCATGAGTCTTGTTCTTCAACAAATTTGTAGTCTGAATACTTTAGAGACTAAGCAAAGCCATGTGAAACTTCATATGGCATTGTCTCTCACTATAGTGATCACCTATTTCTCTTGACCACCACTGAATATTTTGATATGAAACTTGTCATAAACTTATATATATATATACTATTCCCCGGGCTTGCAACAAACTTTCACTTGCGTGTTTCTAAAATCCTTCAGTCTTTATTTTTATTTTTATAAGTAAGGGGGTGCTAGACCTTAGCTTACTATTCCTAATGAGTTAACGAACCTCTACCAATGAACAAGCGTGCAAAAAAAAAAACGAGGACCAGAGAGAACTAAATATTCTAGGATCGGGTCAACACAATAACTATTGCTCTCTTCTTGACTCGATTAGCTATCAAGATAGCTGAGAATTGATCCTACTCAGGGACATGCAGTGCAATATCAAACTCCAAACTAGCATGTATCTATATACTCCATCAACTTTCTATTCCCACTAACTCTTAAACAAAGTCCTAGTTTTATGTGATGAAGAAGTGTTCCCATTGGTCTCTCAGTTTCTTGAAAAATCCTCTTGTTTCGTTCAATCCAGATGTTGTATATAACCCCTGCAAAACTGGCTTTCAAGATGATACCTCTTGCTTGTTTACCCCTTGACTTCTTATCCACCCATTTCCACTCATCTTCCCATTGGAGTATGCCTCTGTGACATGCTTGCCATGCTAGTATTGATGTCCATAATGCTTTGGTGTAGGGGAATTTAAAAAATAAATGATCCTCAATCTGCCTTGCATTTGTAGCCATAGTACAAATCTATGTTTTGCTTCAGCACAACTATGACATACCAAGTTCTTCCATTCCACATTAGGAACCTCACCTCTTAGCTGTGTATACGCCTTTGAGATCAGAAATTTACCTTCATGGATCAGCTTTTCAGTGTCTCCCCAAGTCTGCCAGAATTGCAATATCTTTTTCACCATCCATGATGCTTGTGTTGGAACTTTCATAGTCTCAATAAGCTGACTTTTAATGTATGTGAATCCATGTTATCCATAGTTTGTCCTTCCAAGATATTAAGGCCTTCCTAGAAATGGACGATTCTCCTGCCCAGAGATAGCTCCTGCAAACTGCTTCTATTAGTTTCATAACCTTCTTTGGCAGTACGAACATTTGGGCCCAATAAGCCTGTAAACCAAATAAGACTGCTTTGATAAGTTGGATTCTCCCTGCTTATGATAGGCTCTTAGCCATCCATGTGGTTATTTTAGCTGTGATCCTGGATGGTAATTGAATTCAGGTTCTTGTTTTAGTGTGTCCAAGCATCTGTTCAGATATTTCATCTCTATGACAAAGATATAAGGGGATATAGGATCGACCCCTCAGAGATTTGATAGTTTCTGATAAGGCACCATTGATCAGAAAAGTATAGCTGACAGTTAACCATCATACTAGGAAATCCAATCTCCTTTAACATTTGCTCAATGAATTGAATCATATGCTTTCTGTAGGTCCACCTTTATCATACATCTAGGTGAGATTTTTTTTCTAGTGTATCCTTTCACCATTTCATAGCTTAGGATATAATGTTATCTGAAATAAGCCTACTAGGAATAAAAGCTGACTGACTTTGGCCAATTACCCCATCTAAACCACCTCGAATTCTACTTGATAAGATCTTAGAAATAACTTTGTACACTCTTGAGCAACAAGCTATAGGCCTAAAATCCCTTACACTTTCAGGATGTGAAGTTTTAGGTATCAAGGTAACTACAGTGCTATTCACAGCTTTAAGGAACCTGTTATCTGAAAGAATTCCGTTACTGCCTTAAAATGATCTTCCTTGATTATATCCCATGTTTTTTTATATAAGTATGCATTAAATCCATCAATACCTGGTGCCTTATTGTCATCAATGGCGAAGAGTGCAATCCTGACCTCTTCTAAAGTGACTGGCAAGCACATTGCCCTTTGTTGTTACAGATTAATTCTGGAGCCCTGTCTCATGATAGATAAGTCTATACTAGGGACTTTTTCTGTTGCTGTACCCATCAAGCCTTTGTAAAAAGTGATTATCTCCTCTCTCTCTTTTACATATCATACTATTCTACAGTATTGACTTTTGGGAACACCTCTAGAAGTTGAAAACCTCCTCAAGACTCTATTATCTTGAATAAAGGGAGTCATTTTGATACCCATAGTGAGATACTTTGTAACTTCAAATGATGACAAGAACAAATGATTTTTTTGAGAAATACACTGCAAGTGAAAGTTTGTTTGAACGTCCGTAGACTTTTGTTTTGCTTAAAATGATTTCTATGTATGTGTGTATATATATACAAGTTAGGGGAATGTTTTATATACAAATTTAATGGTGACAGACAATGGCACATGAAGCTTCACATGGTTTTGCTTACTCTGTTATTATCAACTATTTCAACCAATAAATTTGTTTAAGAACAACATTAGGCCCCATATCAACATGGCCAAGATGGAAATCTATAGGTCACTTATCTACATGACAAAGAAAAGAGTGGAACATGGTTTTGCTTCTTACCGGCAATTGTTCATTTAATGGTTTCAAATTATTGGCATTGAGAGAAGAAAGCAACAAACTTCTCATCTTTTATTTTCAAACTAGCAGCATTCACATATTTTAGGCCCCATATCAACATGGCCAACAGGCATAGGCACATGGCTTTGCCTACGGTGGTTAGTCATGACAAAAACTTCAGCTCCAACCCAAGGTCTGTCTATATACTCCTTATATAAATAATCTCCCATTCATGATCCTTTTTCATCATCAAGCACAAGCATTATCAGTTTAGCCATCAAAGGTCTCTAAATTTCTCATTTATTTTCTTGTTTCCAGTCTTCCAAAAAAGAAATGGCAATGCTGAGTGCTAAGAAACTCATCAAGATGGCCAGGAGATGGCAGAAGTTTGCCGCCATGCAGAGGAAGAGGATTTCATTTCCGAGAAATGGTAGTGATGCAGACAGTTGCAGTACTTCCTCATCCTCTATAGTTGAGCAAGGCCATTTTGTAGTTTATACAGCTGATCAAGCCCGCTTTGTCGTTCCATTGGCTTACCTCGAAAATGAAGTCATTAGGCAGCTTTTAAGCATGTCCGAAGAAGAGTATGGGTTGCCAAGTGGTGGCCCTATTACATTACCCTGTGATTCAGCCTTCATGAGTTACATTATTTCACTAATCAAGAGAGGTGTAACTGCTGGAGATCTTCACAAAGCACTACTCCTCTCGATTCCTTCAGGCTATTGTTCAACTTCATCTTTGCACCAAGAAAGTGGAAGCCGGCAGATTCTTGTTTGTTGAGTCAAGGCCAACATTCTTTTTGTAAATGTTAGATAAAAAATAGTTTTTAGAGAGGCGCACATTGAAGAGCAAACAATTGTAAAGCACATCATAAAAATTTAATACTACTTTATTTGAAAATTCACCATATTCATGGCTTTCATTTTTCAAATTGGTTATGATCCTAACAATATAATGTTGGATTTTTTTACCTCCTTGATTGAAGAAATACTAGACGGTATGAAAAATTGAAACAAAGGAGATCAATCAATCAACATTCAACTGTGTCTTAAACCCAAACTGTTTAGTCTCAATTATATGAATCAACTTTATGCATTATGTTCTTATCCTAATATAAGCTAATTTTGTGGCTTGCTTATTCCTTTAATCTATTTTTGAAGAAACAAATGTACATATGGCTAATCGCTTATTATAGCATCTTATCCCATTTATTTTGAACTTATTGTGAGAGGTTGTACTATGAAGTTGGTGCATATAGTGCAAATACAGAGGATAAAATGAGAGAAGGTCGTCTGAATCTAATCAAGCCATATCCTAGTGGACCTTTAGGAGCACGGATCCGTAGGTATAATTATATAATGTTGGAAGATGATAAGAAGGAATGAGTTAAACCAATAACATATAACATAAAGTTCTAATATTACAACCTCTTGGAGCCAATGCGGACTTAACTGAGAACATAAACCAACAGATGCATAAGCATAACATCCGGCGTTGGTGAACTGTCTTTTGACTTAAAAGACAAACTTTTCATAACTGGAATGAATGAACCTGATTAGAGCATAATGCATAAAGGTGATGCATTTAATTGAGACTAAACTCTTTGGGTTTGAGACAGCTGAATTAATGTTAATTGATTGATCTACTCGGTGTCAAATTTTCATATCATCTAGTCTTTCTTCTGTCAAGGAGGTGCCAAAATCCAACATTAGATGTTTAGGACTTCTCATAACCAAATTGAAAAGTGAAAGCCATAACTCATGAATATGGTGAATTTTTTAATAAAGTAATATTCAATTTGTATGATGTTCTATACAATTGTGTACTTTAAATGTCTGCTTCTCTAAATACTATTTTTGAACTAGCATCTACAAAAAATATGTTGTCCTTGACTCAATAAACAAGAAGCTGTCGGCTTCCACTCTCTTGGTGCATAGAAGAAATGGAACAGCAGCATGAAGGAATCGAGAGGACCACTGCTCTGTGAAGATCTCCAGCAGCTACACCTCTCTTGATTAGTGAAATGATGTAGCTCATGAAAGCTGAATCACAGGGTAATGTAATAGGGCCACCACTTAGCAACCCAAACTCTTCTTCAGACATGCTTAAAAGTTGCCTAATGACCTCATTTTCGAGGTAAGCCAATGGAACGACGAAGCGGGCTTGATCAGCTGTATAGATTACAAAATGGCCTTTTTCAACTATAGAGGATGAAGATGCACTGCAACTGTCTACATCACTACCATTTCTTGGAAATGAAATCCTCTTCCTCTGCATAGCGGCAAACTTCTGCCATTTCCTGGCAATCTTGATGAGTTTCTTAGCACTGAGCATTGCCATTTGTTTTTTTTGGAAGATTGAAAATAAGAAAGTAGCAATAAATTTAGAGACCTTTGATGGTTGAACTGATAATGCTTGTCCTTGAGGATGAAAAGTCTCATGAAAGAGGGATTATTTATACAAAATGGAAATGAAGTTTTTGTCACTAACCACCGAAGGAAAAACCATGTGCCCATGTTTGTTGGCCAAGTTGGCATGGGGACTAAAATTTGTGGATGAAGCTAGGCCTATTAGCTATAATATCAGCTCATAAATGGTACCTCTCACCAATGCCAATAATTTGTTACCATTAATTGAACAATTGCTGGTGAGAAGCAAAACCATGCTCTCTCTTCATTTTCATGTAGATAGGGGACACTTGACTATCACTTTGGCTAGTAAAACAACTTCATTAAAGTCATCATATGGCTATCTGTTTTGGTCACAGTCGGTCCAGGCAAAGTCATCATATATTGTTCTTCAACATATTTATGTTTCAATGCTTTAGAGAGTAAGCAAAACCATTTTCTCTCACTATTGACCACCACTAAATATTTCAATATGAAACTTGTATATATACACACACATACTGTATGTTCTTGTGGTGCCAATATCAAACTTGAGCCAACCTTTCTTTCAAGACTTGTTAGCTAAAGCTGAAGAAGAGTTTGACTTCGATCATCCAATGGGTGGTCTCACAATACCTTGCAAAGAGGACATGTTCGTTGATCTCACATTCTGCACGTGATCATGAATTTTATCATAGTGCAAATTCTTTTTGTAGATTTTCTGCCGAATTCCTCTCAAAGTGAGAGAGTCTTTCCATTATATAGAGAAAATAAAGAGTACACATCCCTAAAGATCCGCCATTCCTATCCCTAAAGATCAGCTATTCTATCTCTACAAATCTGCTATTCAATCCCTCTAAATCTGCCGTGCTATCCCTCCAAATCAGCTATTCTATCACAATATTTATTCCTTTGATTCTACAACAAATGTATATGATCATGCTAATTTATATCACTATATAATTACATTAATATATACAATCATTTAGTTGTCCATCATGCTAACATCCCCCTCAAATTGATGTTGGTGGATCAAGAAGCATCAATTTGCCTACTAGAAACTGATGGTGTTGCCGTGCCATGGATTTTGTAAACGCATCATCTATTTGAAGATCACTGGATACATGTGGAAGAGTAATGACTCCTTTATCTACAACTTCTCGTATATAATGACAATCCACTTCGATGTGTTTGGTCCTCTATTAGTAGCAATCTGAATAGCACTTGTATTGTCAGCGTGGAGAAGAGTAGGATGAGATTGGGGAAATCCAATCCCAGCAAGTAATCCACGAAGCCATACAACCTCGGAGCAAGCAGTAGACATGGATCGATATTCAGCCTCTGTTGAAGATTTTGACACACGATCTTGCTTTTTACTCTTCCAACCAGAGACTGAACGACGAGTATCAGGACATCCCGCCCAATCAGAATCACTAAAAGCATTAAGACGAATAGAAGAACCACTTGGAAAGAACAATCCACGAGTAGATGTTCCTAGAAGATACCGAATGATGCGACGAACAGCCACCAAGTGGAGATGACGGGGAGCTTGCATAAATTGACTAACTTGTTTAACTGCAAAAGAGATATCAGGCCAAGTAATAGTAAGGTAATGTAGACTCCCAACTAACTGTCAAAATATAGTTGGATCAGGAAGAAGATCGATTTCCTCACGACAATACTTCACATTCAATTCTAATGGAGTATCTACGGAAGAGGAATCTTGAAGACCAGCCAAATAAATCAGATCCTGAGTATATTTGTGTTGGTTTAGAAACACACCTGAAGCAACTTTATGAACTTCCAAACCTAAAAAATAAGTAAGAGTACCAAGATCTTTCATATGAAAAGAATCTTTAAGCTGCTGTTGGAGGCTAGTGATTAGTGAAGAATCAGTTCCTGTGAAAATAATGTCATCTACATACACCAAAAGAAGAACACAACCTATAGATATTTTCTGAAGAAACAAAGATGAGTCATATTTGTTCTGCTCAAAATAAAATTGTAGCAAAGTAAACCGGAACTTATCAAACCAAGCTCTCGGAGCTTGTTTTAATCCATACAAAGACCGTTTCAACTTGCATACATCTGATGTAGGCGATGAGAACAAACCAGGTGGAGGTTTCATATAAATATCTTCTTTAAGATCACCATGGAGCAAATAATTTTTGACATCCATTTGATAAAGAGACTAGTTTTGTGAAGCAGCAATGGCAATAATAGTTCGCACCATCGTCATTTTGGCTACGGGTGCAAAAGTCTCCTCATAGTCTACCCCATACTCTTGTCTGTTACTAAGAACAACCAATCGAGCTTTGTACTGATCAAGAGTTCTATCAGAATGAAGTTTGATTGAATAAACCCATTTACATCCAATAGGGCGGACATTTGAAGGACATGAAACAATGTCCCATGTGTCATTTTCTTTAAGAGCCAAAAGTTCTTCCTCCATTGCTTTCTGCCAACATTCATGCTTGGAAGCTTGTGAGTAACAAGATGGAACAAATATGTTGGATAAAGTAGAGGAAAAGCCATACCAATTGGGAGTACGAGATACTCTGGCAGGCTTGCTTTACTCATGAACTGCCTGAATCACTGATAGAGATTCAGTAGGTATTTTGGCATAGACAATATCTGTAAATTCAGCCCATAAGTTCTGAAATCTAGAAAAATAATCCTGAACAGAAAGACCTCCTTGAGAGTAATTAGCAATTTCATACTCAAACTGAAAGCGTCTTGCGCTATTATCTTGGTTGTAAACCTTTTGTAAGTAATCCCACATGGCCTTAGCTATCTTGTACGACCTGAGATTAAGAATAATAAGAGGGTTAATTGATCCTAGAATCCATGTCATCACCCGAGCATCTTTAATCTTCCATTCACCTAGCTTTGTTGCATTTGTAGGAGCAGGATCGCTTCCATCTATATGGCCCCATAGTTCTTTGCCGGTGACAAACAACTGAAACTGAAACTCCCAAGGAGAATATTTTTTTCCAGTGAAACGAACACTGAAGGATTCAAAGTGATGTGAATTCATACTTTTGAATAGCGATGAAAACTACAAATATTCAAGAAAGCAACCAGAACGACCAAGAACAAAATTCCCAGCAAGATTTTCATTTTTTTTTTAGAAGGAACCACAAATGACTCTATGAAACAAGACAGCCAAGAGAAGGCTCTAATACCATGTCAATTTTCTGCTGAATTCCTCTCAAAGTGAGAGAGTCTTCCCATTATATAGAGAAAATAAAGAGTACACATCCCTAAAGATCCGCCATTCCTATCCCTAAAGATCCACCATTCCTATCCCTAAAGATCAGCTATTCTATCTCTACAAATCTGCTATTGATCAATCCCTCTAAATCTGTCTTGCTATCCCTCCAAATCAGCTATTCTATCACAATATTTATTCCTTTGATTCTACAACAAATGTATATGATCATGCTAATTTATATCACTATATAATTGCATTAATATATACAATCATTTAGTTGTCCATCATGCTAACACTTTTGCACCATGAAATTTTGTATTGTAGTAGGACTTTGATATTAGAAAGAGGATATTGAGAGGAACTTTTACTGTGTAGTTCAGAAAAATCTCCCATGATCAATTTATGAATGCATAAGTTATTTTGGAAATATTCTCTTAAACGATTTATAGTTCATTCTTTTGGAATTTTTCTACCGAACAGAGTAATTAAGCACCTGCATGCAACAACTGCACAGTGTTGTACAAACTAGCACATTCAAGAAAGTGTCATTTAGTGTGACTAAATTGCTAATTCCATCTTATCCAATCTATTTTTAACTTCTTACTCGATATTGTAACCTAATTCCCTAGATTTAAAGAACTTTTAATATGTTTCTACATTTGAAATGAAGCTAGTCTGCAATGAGTTTAAATGGAGCAATATAGTGAGTGAGGATTAATATAGCTTACTCCACCTTCTTTGAGACTTAGGTTTAGTTGTTATTGTAGTATTATTGGAGGTCGTCGATCCCTAATGTGGGTGCACGTAGTGCAACAATACATTATAATATGAGGAAGGTCATCTAATATGATCCACCATATAATAATACATGGACGTTCAGATGCACAAATCCATAGATTCAATAGAATGATGTTGGTTTCTTGATGGTGGTAAGAAGAAACAAGTTAGACCATATATCACACAAAATGCTGGAAATATAAACAATCTCTTGGAGACAATGTGGGCTTAACTAGGAACATAAAACAATGGATGCAAAAGAATCCATACACGTAATACTGATTAGTAAGGACTAAAATTTAGTTTTGGTTGTCACACTTACCATTACTTCTGTATTTTTTTTTGTCAATTTTCCTTATATTAGTAAAGATTTGTATGTCTAGAAAACTCCAAGATTGGATTGTTAGGACCTCTCATAACCAAATTGAAAATTGAAAGCCATGAATATGGTAAGTTTTCAAATAAAGAAGTATTCAATTTGTATAATGTTCTTTACAATTGTGTACTCTTCAATGTCCGCCTCTCTAAAAACTATTTTGAGCTAGATTAACAAAAAGAATGTTGGCTTTGACTCAACAAACAAGAAGCTGTCGGCTTCCACTTTCTTGGTGCAAAGAAGAAGTTTAACAGTAGCATGAAGGAATCAAGAGGAGCACTGCTCTGTGAAGATGTCCAGCAGCTACACCTTTCTTGATTAGTGAAATAATGTAGTTCATGAAGGCTGAATCACAGGGTAATGTAATAGGGCCGCCACTTGGCAACCCAAACTCTTCTTTAGACATGCTTAAAAGTTGCTTAATGACCTCATTTTCAAGATAAGCCAATGGAACGACAAAGCGGGATTGATCAGTTGTATAGACTACAAAATGGCCTTTCTCAACTATAGAGGATGAAGATGTACTGCAACTGTCTGCATCACTGCTATTTTTTGGAAATGAAATCCTCTTCCTCTGCATGGCCGCAAACTTCTGCCATCTCCTGGCCATCTTGATGAGTGTCTTAGTGCTGAGCATTGCCATTTTTTTTTTTGGAAGATTGAAAATAAGAAAGTAGAAAAGAAATTTAGAGACCTTTGATGGTTGAACTGATAATGCTTGTCCTTGATGATGAAAAGGCTCATTAAAGAAGGCTTATTTATACAAAATGGAGCTGAAGTTCTTGTCACTTACCACCGAAGGCAAAGCCATATGCCAATGTTTATTGGCCAAGTTGGTATGGGGCCTAAAATTTGTGGATGATGCTAGTTTGATAAACAACCAATTAGGCCTATTTGGTATAATATCAGCTCCTAGTTGATACTTCTCTCCAATGCCAATAATTTGAAACAATTAAATGAAAAATTGCTGGTGAGAAGCAAAACCATGTTCTTTTCCCTTCATTTTCATGTAGATAGGGGACACTTGACTATCATCTTGGCTAGTTTTGCTAGAAAAAACATATCATTAAAGTCATCATGTGGCTATTCTATTTTGGTCTCTGTCACCCTATCTTTAAATCAGGTGGTCCAGGCAAAGCTATCATCTTTAGATATTCTTGTGGATTTTTTTCTAAGAGTGTCCTTTATGTAAATCATGAGTCTTGTTCTTCAACAAATTTGTGGTTGAATACTTTAGAGAGTAAGCAAAAGTCAAAACCATGTGAAACTTCATGATATGAAACTTTTCACAAACTTGTATATATATACTAGTCTCCAGACTTGCAACAAACTTTCACTTGTGTGTTTCTAAAATCCTTCAGTTTTTTTATTTTACAAGTAGGGGGTGCTAGACCTTAGCTTACTATTCCTAATGAGTTAACTAACCTCTACTAATTAATAAGTGTTGGAATGTATGCGTCCACTAGTGATGACAGGACCAGGTCCCCAGACAGAATAAAATGCAGAAAATAAATAACTCAAAGTAAATCAGGCACAATGATTTTACGTGAAAACCCCCTTGCTCAAAGGCGGTGAAAACCACGACCTATACTCACATGATTTCAACCCAAACTCCATTTCATTCAAACGGAGCAAAATTTCATATTACAAACTCTTGCAACCTAGGAATTAAAACTCTTTAATCCCTCCCCCCTTACTGTAGCAACTCTACTACAAAGGAAACTAAGCAATAATCCTATTGTCCACTAAACCAACTAACTCTAGTTAAAATAGACTTTAAGAACCCCACAAGGCTAACTCTAGCCACCAACTCCGATCTCCAAGATAAGAGCTAAACAAGCAGCAACACTGTTGCACCCAAACATCAACTAACTCTAGTTGAAACTCCTAGGCAACTCTACCCAAGAGAACATCAAAACAATGATGTAAAAGGCTTGACTAAAAAAAGATGATTTGACTAACTAACTCTAGTTAATACGACTCAACCTAAAGACTTAGACAAGTAACTGATCTACTATCCTTTGTAACTTAGGAGTAGATTTACAATATAAGCACATAAGACACAAAGCTCAAAATACAACAAATACTCTTCAGCACTCCATCAGGTCCCTTGTTGATATGAGCAGTGTTCTTCCTTGAAGATGGCTTCTTCTTTCTAAGCTTATGAATTTTCAGAAATTCAAATCTTTGTTTGCCAAATCTTAGTTTGTGTCTTGTGAGAAGAGACTATATCAAATGGACACAAAACCCCTTGGGACAACCCCATTAGCTGAGAGTCTGCTTCTCTAAAAAGACGTGCACCAACCACATCAGAGTTGGCAGCTTTCTGACAGTTGTCTTTTCATCTTTTTCACATACGCAGTCTTGCAGGGACCAGGTCCCTTGCAGTGTGTTCTTTGTGAGTTCTTGAAAAGACTTGCTAGCTCTTTCTCTTTTTGAATGAATAATGTTGTTTGTTTATTGTTACAAACAACCTCGTCCTCCCTTTCTATTGGTGAAGTACGCTGCACTTTTCACCAACCAACCTGACAAGACAACTTTAAAGTTGTACACCATTTTGAATCTGGACGAGGGCACTCTGCCAGGGATCGGGTCCTTGCATTTGTGAGGATCATCAAAACACCTAGAATACAACATTTTCCTCTTTTTTTATGATGACACACAAATATTCCTCACGCTGAGTTTATTCATTCATTTTCCTGTCGTCAGTCCCAATAACAAGGATCTGATCCCTTGTTAGATCCCTAAGTTTGTTAAATCATCAAAACTTAACATCAGCTCCAAAATAACATTTCCCCCCTTTTTGATGATAACAGACTTATTCACCTTCTTTCCTTTTTCACCAGTTCCTCCTATTAGCATGATTCTTCAGGTAACTGGATTGGTCCATTTTTTTCATCATTTCTGAAGTTTGTTAAATCATCAAAACTTCACATCAGCAACAAAATAACATTTTCTCCTTTTTCATGATGACAAACTTGTTCAACTTCTTCCCCATATCAGCATGACCATGTCCTCTTCAAGTAACTAGCATTGATTTCATACCTTAATAATTTTCCCCCTTTTGACATCATAAAAAGGGGTTAAAGCAGTAAACCAAGTTGACAGAAATGCAGTTCAAGCAAATTCATGGCCACTTGGGCAACACTGAGCATGAGTATAAATGCATAAAGTAATTAGACAAGTCAGTATAAACAAGACAATTTTCATTCATAAATAAAAGATCAGCAATCAAAGCATTGCAGATATTATTACGAGTGAGAACCAAGACAATACCCACTGAGTTTCGATAGAAAAAGAGGACTGACACGGGAATTTAGGAAGAGAGGGGATGGCTTAGGAGCAAGGGATTGAAGGAATAGCATTAGTAGAGCATATCCCTTAGCATGGTTTTTCAAAAGCCTCTCTTGAAGTTCAACATTCTTTGTTACCCGGGCTTCATGTTGCCTTCTCAACCTGGTCCCTCTGATTATGCTGTTTTAGAATCTGAGCCTTCAGGCAAACTATTTCAGTATCCATATGAGCAAGAGCAACTGTCATAGCTTCCAACGCAAGCCTGAGTTTCTCATGACAAAAAGATTGGTAAAATCAAACTTATCAATAACTGAGGAACCAATTTAATATTTTTTTTCAAGGTCAGACACACTCCTATTCAGAATACTTTGAGTTCTCAGACTATCAACCTTTTACTTTTTGAACATCATCTTTTCCACCTTCTTCTTTTTTCTTATTGGACCTGGTCCCTCTTCACTCTCAAAAATTTCTTCGTCGAAAAATTCTTTGGTAGGAACAAAGGGTTTAAACATTTGAAGTGTTTTTTGAGAGAGGAGAAAAGAGGGTTTTGAAAAACTCTGATTTTTGGAAGGGGATTTGAATTTTTTGGGGAGATGGAAAGAAATATGGAGTATAAAGGAAGTGAAAGGGTGTATATGTAAAAGGAAGTGTCATTTTGGTATTCAAATGATGGGACAACAGTCAGATACCTGAATGACAGACATGTGGCAATTGCAACAGTTCTCATGCATAATTCAAAATGAAATGTTAAGAGTGCTAACCTTCGAGAATGGACCGGGTCCCTCTCTGTAGTTTGAATGTGATTGCCTAGATCTGTCCCGACCTCCCTTTTCCTTCCACCCTTTTTTCATGTGTGTATACCTACAACAGGTATCAAACTGAATTTGCTAAAACATACATCACTGAAAAACAAGGATACTTGCTCCCTTTGCATAGTCATGAAAGGGTTGATTGCTTCAGGAAGGATCCATATAATCAGGTTTCAGCATTCACAACTTCAGTTTGATTATCTCGGCCAGGTCTTCTAAGAGCTTCAAGTTGCTGCTTGATCCACAAGAGTTGACCACATCAAGCTGCTCAGTTGTTGAAAGAGCAACTGAATCTTTCTCGTTAGTTCCCATGAATGAGAGATGAGCCTAGAAAATAATCCATTCCCAAGGTACTCTTTCTATCAACTTGATACCCAGCACAATCATCATCACCAAATTTCCCCAAATTAAAATTTCTCCTGATGGACAGAATATGACCAGGTCCCTGTCTTCTTCAAATGTCTTAGGATTCTCTTAGCAACTTTCAAATGCGATTCCGTTGGACAAGCTTGAAATCTTGCATAAATCCTAACACTTATGTCATTTACATTTGGACCAAATCCATCAGTATACATCTTCGAGTTGGTCCCCATGGGAGTATCAATTGTCTTGACATCCATAATATGAAACTTCTTCAGTAGCTTCTCTAAGCTGGAACCATGTCTCTATTCTTGATAAACTGGTCCTTGCTTAGGGCTTTGGTGAAGATGCCAGCCACTTGATCTTCCATTATGCAAAGCTTCATGATGACATTACCCTATTTTAACATTTTCTTGACTTCAAGTATGTTAAGCTTTTTGAGTAGCTCCTTGATGTACTTTTCTTGACAAACGAGGGTACCTTTAGAGGTTTGCTTGATCTGTAGCTCTATGAAGAATTCTCCCATCATGCTCATTTAGAACTCACTACCCATGAGTACAGCAAACTCTTCACACAACACCTCAAAGGTTGCTCCAAAGATGATATCATCGATATATACTTGAATAATCAACAATTTCTTTCCTTGTGATTTCAATTTTACCTCTTTTGAAACCATTTTTGAAAAGGAACTTGGATAACCCATCAGCTAGTCGGGGAACCGAGTGTTATAGTTTGCTTCTTTCAAACTGAGCTTAATCAGCTTCTTCATTTTCACCTTCAGAATTCACATTATCAGATTGAACTGCATCATCTTTGTTCAGCATTGTCTACCGGACCAGGTCCCTCATCTGCATATACTTCTTTGGGATTGCTGGATTCGTGAAGATGGTATTCTTCAGCAAGCTCACTATTTAGACCATCTCTCTGAATCTGAAGCAGCTCTTCCATCTCAGAATCTTCTTTATTTTGCAACTTCTCAATTCTTTCAGACTCATCAAAAATCACATGAACACTTTCTTCAATGCACAATTTTTTGTTTTTATACACCCGATAAGCCTTGCTGGAGGAAGAATATCCCACAAATACTCTTTCAACATCATTGAGATCAAACTTCTCAATATCATCATTTTGGTCTCAAAACATGTAGTATTCACCACTTCAGCCCGAAAGTTCTTTGGAAGATTAAAAGCTTGCTTATTCCACTTGAAGGATGGTCTGATCTGCTTCTCTTTAACACAAGCATCACAAACTTTGTCATCTGTAAATTTTATTTTGGGCAAACCGCGGAGCAAGTCCCTTGACACAAGTTTGTTCAGCACAAGAGCCCTCACATGGCCAAGTCTCCTGAGTCATTGATCAATATTCTCACCTTGACCACTAAGGCAAGTGAGACTGTTACTACGAGCAGTGTTCAGATCAGCAATATACATGTTCTTGCATCTCTTTTCTGTCAAGATCATCACCCGAGAGAGCAAGTTTGTGACAACACATTTATCTGATAAGAACATAACTTTATTTCGTTCATCACAAATTTGTGAAACACTTGAAAGATTGTACTTCAACCATTGACATAGTACACATCCTCAATGGTGTGTTCCACAGACTTCCCAAACATGCCTATACCAAGAATATACCCTTTCTTGTCATCGTCAAATGAGACACCTCCACCTTGAAGTGCCTTGAGAGAAAGAAAGTTTTTAGTTTTCCCAGTCACATGCTTTGAGCATCCGTTATTCATGACTGTTGCTACTTCCTCTCACTTGCATACCATATCACTTGTTAGTCTTGGGAACCCATGTTAGTCGGAGTTCCCAGTAAGCAGATAAAAGAGTGATAAGAGAATTTTTTTTCCAGTGAGGCAGACTGATTTTCTTCAACTTAGGACCTGAAGCAAGACCAGGTCCCTTCTTCTGGCTATTCCTCTATTTGGAATAGTTAGAAGAACTTCTTTCATGTTTTTTCAAAACAGGACAATCTTTCTTAAGATGTCCATTTCGACCACAATGCACACATAACAAATTATCAGCATCAGAAACATTTTTGCTGTGAGGATTGTATGGGGGATCTATCTTCTCACAACCCAGCCCTCTTCTACTATTGTTACCCTGACTTATTAAATTTGTAAGCATTTTAGAGGAAGTGGTCCATTTGAGGGATTTGTTCAGTTCCTCTTTTACATGGACCAGGTCCCTTTTTTTAGAGCCAATCCCATTTTTATTTCAGCAGTGTGCAGCTTATTTTCAAGCGCCAGCTGCAAGCTGCTGACCTCGTTCTTTCCTTTAGAAACTGTAGTAGTCACCCTTTTTATCTTTTCCTTCAGTTCTAGATTTTCAGCCTCTAGAACAACCATTTATTTTTCAATATCAGATATTTCGGTAACTAGAGCAATTTTTCCATCTTGAGAGATGTCTAGGCTATTGTTCACGAGATCATTCTCAGTCGTTAGCTCACTGATCAAATCAATTAGTACAACAACTAGCTTTCTCAATTTACTAGTAGAAAAGGTATTCAAGTTTTGCTTGAAGTATGATAAGGTTACCTCTTCATCAGCATCTTCATCATCTGACTTTCCCATGAAAGCATCATCAGAGTGTTCAGAATCATCTGAATCACCTAAGGTATTTTCCCAGGCAGTCAGATCCTTCTTCACCGCATGATTAGTAGTTTCTCTTCTGCTTGACTTGTCATGGACTTGGTCCCTTCTTTTGTCTTTGCCTTTGAGAATGAGACCATCCTTTCTTATGTGCATCTCATGAATTTTAAGATGTTCAAATAGTGCATCCATCATCTTTACTTCAGGGTCCCTTGTCTCATCACCAATCACAAATTCATTTGTCCAAGATCTGGGAAGAGTTTCCAGTATCTTAGAGACTTGCTTGCACATAGGGACATGTTCTTCTAGGAACATAAGCTCATTTGTAATGGTAGAGAATCTAGTACGCATTTCATGAATAGATTCACCTTCTTTTATGGTGAACTTTCAAACTGAGTAGTGAAGAGATCTAGTTTAGATTTCTTTGTTTCCTCAGTACCCTCGTACACTGTTCTCAACTGATCCCAGATTTCCTCGGCTGATTCACAAGATGAAATCAGATCATATTCATTTACTCCAATCCCATACATCAGTAGCTTCCTGGCTTTGTGATTTTTCTCAACTATTCTTCTGTCGGAGTCATTTTATTGTTGTCGAGTTTTGGGAATCACTCTTGTGACATCTCCATCTTTTACTTCCATAGTTGGCACATAAGGACCTTCACAAATAATATTTCATACCTCAATGTCCTCAGCCATGAGATAGTCTCTCATTCAAATATTCCACCATCTATAGACTGACCATCAAAAAGAGGTGGCCTTGTAGGAGACTGACCTCTTTGCAAGTTTAGTGGAGTCACTATTTTTCGCAGGAATCTCTCTCTTGGTGTTAACCAGATAGAGAGCCCAAGCTCTTATACCAATTGTTGGAATGCATGCGTCCACCAGTGATCACAGGACCAGGTCCCAGATAGAATAGAGTGTAGAAAATAAATAGCTCAAAGTAAATCAGGCACAATAATTTTATGTGGAAACCCCCTTGCTCAAGGGCGGTGAAAACCACGACCTGTACTCACAGGATTTCAATCCAAACTCCATTTCATTCAAACGGAGCAAAGTTTCAGATTACAAACTCTTGCAACCTAGGAATTAAAACTCTTTAATCCCTCCCCCCTTACTGTAGCAACTCTACTACAAAGGAAACTAAGCAAAAATATTATTGCCCACTTAACCAACTAACTCTAGTTGATCTAGACTTTAAGAACCCCACAAGGCTAACTCTAGCCACCAACTCCGATCTCTAAGATAAGAGCTAAACAAGTAGCAACTTTGTTACACCTAAACATCAACTAACTCTAGTTGACACTCCTAGGCAACTCTACCCAAGAGAACATCAAAATAATGATGTAAAGGGCTTGACTAAACAAAGATGATTCGACTAACTAACTCTAGTTAATACGACTCAACCTAAAGACTTAGACAAGCAACTGATCTACTATCTTTTATAACTTAGGAGTAGATTTACAATGTAAGCACATTAGACACAAAGCTCAAAATAAAACAAATACTCTTCAGCACTCCATCAGGTCCCTTGTTGATATGAGCAGTGTTCTTCCTTGAAGATGGCTTCTTCTTTGTAAGCTTATGAATTTTCAGAAATTCAAATCTTTGTTTACCAAATCTTAGTTTGTATCTTGTGAGAAGAGACTATATCAAATGGACACAAAACCCCTTGGGACAACCCCATTGGCTGAGATCCTGCTTCTCTAAAAAGACGTGCACCAACCACATCAGAGTTGGCAGCTTTCTGACAGCTGTCTTTTCGTCTTTTTCACATACGCAGTCTTGCAAGGACCAGGTCCCTTGCAGTATGTTCTTTGTGAGTTCTTGAAAAGACTTGCTAGCTCTGTCTCTTTTTGAATGAATAATTTTTTTTGTTTATTGTTGTATATATCCATCACCAACAAGTGTTTTGACCACTAAAACAAACAACCTCGTCTGCCCTTCCTATTGGTGAAGTACGTTGCACTTTTCACCAACCAACCTGACAAGACAACTTTACAGTTGTACAACATTTTGAATCTGGACGAGAGCACTCTGCCAGGGACCGGGTCCCTGCATTTGTCAGGATCATCAAAACATCTAGAATACAACAATAAGCATGCAACGAAAAAAGAAGAACTGGAGGGAACTAATTATTCTAGGATCGTGTTAACACAATAACTATTGCTCTCGTCTTGACTCATTGTCTGTAGGATCAATAGCTGAGAATTGATCATACTCAAGAGTCATATAGTGCAACATCAAAACTCTAAATTTTAAGCAGCTGTGGACACCTGCATTGTAGTATATTTGGTCAAAACAAAAAGTGATTTGTATTATTCTTTTCAAAGGTACATTTGATAACCTTTAGTAGGAGTTTGGACTTGATGGAGGAAGCGGCTTTTTTCCAATATTTCGGGGAAAATAAAATAAAATTTTGAGGTCAAGATTAATGTGTCTCTTACAGTTCCGCAACAGTAAATTGTACGGAACAATGAATCAGAAAAGTCTTAATTTTTCAAATCGAAATGAACAAATTTGATAGTTAAGGAATGTGATGTCATCTCTTTGACAAAAGAAAAAAATAAACTGGAATTACATTCATTCTCAGGGGTCAAAGATTCTTCCTTCGTCTCGGTACTAAGCTTTTCCTTTACTAGTGTGCAAATTGTTCATGGTAAAATGGGAGTCAATCCGCTCTCGATTCCTTCCCAACCGAGAAATCAGATCAAAGAAAGCATCCTCTTTGCAGGGGCATCTGACACCAGCTATTTGATGATCAAAACCAGTATCTTCCTCATCTTGAGCTAACAAGTGTTGAAATAAAGCTGGCTGGCTCAAGTACGATATTGGCAGTGTAGAATGAATGGCTTCTACTGGATTTCTCCTCCATATGCTGCACAATGACCTCTTGGTACATATACTACATAGATTGAATATTAACATATACTTATTCATCAAAATTCCTTATTCTTGCATCCTACTTGTTCTTGGTTCTATTATTCGATAATTTAGGAAAATCTGATATCTTTTCCTTAGCTTTCTAGTAATGTTGCACTCAGAATATCTAGCTCACCACTTTAAAAATATTAGCTATTTCGATAGAGTGTTATTTGCTGAAGTGTAGACTGTAAGTGTTGGCATCATTTTATCCTTTTTAGAAATGTTGCACTTGTACATGATATCCATTTTGGTTGGTAAAATCATTGCAGACCAACTTTATTTCAATGCAGTTGTTCCATGCAGGTGCTTAATAACTTTGTTCAGTAGAATTCTAAAAGATTGAGGCTATTGTTTAAGTAAATATTACCGAACGAGATATTAGTCAGAACTGGAGTGTCTTCTATTCAAAAATATGGTTGTTAAAGATGTAAGTGTATTTCACTTCATACTTTAAAATGATAGATTACACCTAGAATATATACACAAAGCTAGGCACAAGAGGTCAAGAGCATATCTAATCAGATCATGCCTTTTACCTACAATATTTGACTATTATCCTACACACTTACCTACAATATATGACTATTATCTTACACACAATCTAATAGTTGAAATACTCTTTGACAATATCTTAACAATGGTCAAGATGAATTTTCCCCTCCTAGGTTCTTGTGTTTCTGAACTCTACATTGAATATTTCTCTATGAACTCTCTCTTTTTCTTTTAAATGTCATACTATTCTACAAAATTTGCATATATTGAAGAGTCTGCACTACAATAGTACTCATGATCTTCTTAAGCGGGACGTGAGAACAACAAACATGTCCTCTTTGCAAGGTATTAAGATCTTTTGTCTCATGGTAGCCTTCTCCAGTCCCCTTACGAAACTTTCGTTATTGGGTTAGCCATACACTTCACATGTTTCTAGCAACTCACATGGCATCATATACAAGTCTTGGATAAGAATCTACAATGCACTAGAACGCCCTTGTTGACGACCACTCATTGGATGATCGAAGCCAAATTCTTCTTCAGCTTGACTACCAAGTCTTGAAATAAAGGTTGGCTCAAGTATGAAACTGGCATCACAAATACTGCACAATGACCTTTGGGAACACCTCCTCAAAACTCTATTATCTTGAATAAGGGGATTCATTTTGATACCCATGGTCCTTGAGAAAAGGATGTTTTCATTGATCTTACATCCCGCTTAAGAAGATTATTTGTGGTATCATACTGCAAATTGTTTTGCACCATGAAATTTCAAAGTAGTAGGATATAGATATTAGAAAGAGGAGATCGACAGAGGAAGTTACCATAACTTCTGTTTTTTGTCAAGTTTCCTTTTATTAGTTAAAGATGTGTATGTCTGTATTGCAAAACTGGGATAAAAGTGAGATTTAGGACTTCTCATAACCAAATTGAAAAGTAAAAGCCATGAATATGGTAAATTTTCAAATAAAGTAGTATTAAAATTTTGTATGATGTGCTTTACAATTGTGTACTCGTCAATGTCCGCCTCTCTAAAAACTATTTTGAGCTAGATTTACAAAAAGAATGTTGGCCTTGACTCAACAAACAAGAAGCTGTAGTTTTCCACTTTCTTGGTTCAAAGAAGAAGTTGAACAGCAGCATGAAGGAATCGAGAGGAGCACTGCTCTGTGAAGATCTCCAGCTACTACACCTTTCTTGATTAGTGAAATGATGTAGCTCATGAAGGCTGAATCACAGGGTAATGTAATAGGGCCACCTCTTGGCAACCCAAACTCTTCTTCGGACATGCTTAAAAGTTGCCTAATGACCTCATTTTCAAGGTAAGCCAATGGAACGATAAAGCGGGCTTGATCAGCTGTATAGACTACAAAATGGTCTTTCTCAACTATAGAGGATGAAGATGTACTGCAACTGTCTGCATCACTAGCATTTCGTGGAAATGAAATCCTCTTCCTCTACATAGTGGCAAACCTCTGCCATTTCCTGGCCATCTTGATGAGTTTCTTAGCGCTAAGCATTGCCATTTGATATTTTGGAAGATTGAAAATGAGAAAGTAGAAAAGAAATTTAGAGACTTTTGATGGTTGAACTGATAATGCTTGTCCTTGATTATGAAAAGGCTCATGAAAGAGGGATTATTTATACAAAATGGAGCTGAAGTTCTTGTCACTAACCACCCAAGGCAAAGCCATGTGCCTATGTCTGTTAGCCAAGTTGGTATGGGACCAAAAATTTGTGGATGAAGCTAGTTTACTTTGATGAACAACCGATTAGGCCTATTAGTTGTAATATACTTATTACTTCTCACCAATGCCAATAATTTGAAATCATTAAATGAACAATGTCTGGTAAGAAGCAAAACCATGTTTCACTCTTTTCTTTGTCATGTAGATAGGTGAACTTTTAGATTTCCATCTTGGTATCAACTTCACCAATTCTTGTGTATAGTAATTTCAAATAAATGTTGGGCCTAATGTTGTTTTTCATCAAATTTGTTGTCTTAATAGAGTAAGCAAAACCATGTGAAGCTTCATGTGCCATTGCTTCTCACCATTAAATTTGGATTTAAGACTTTCTACTAACTTGCATATATACACATTCATAGAAATCAATTTAAGCAAAACACAACTTTCACTTGCTGTGTATTCTTTCTTTTAATTAATCATCATTTGAAGTTACAACATATCTCACTATGGGTATCAAAATGACTCCCCTTGTTCAAGGTACTCAAATCTTCAGGAGGTTTTCAAATTCCGGAGGTGTTCCCAAAGGTCATTGTGCAGTATATGTTGGAGAAAACCAGAAGAAAAGATTCGTCGTGCCAATATCTTACTTGAGCCAGCCTTTATTTCAAGACTTGTTAACTCAAGCTATAGAACACTTTGGCTCTGATCATCCAATGGGTGGCCTCACAATACCTTGCCAAGAGGATGTATTCATTGATCTCACTTCTCGCTTGAGGAGATCGTGAGTAGGATCACAGTGCAAATTCTTTTGCAAATGTAATTTTGTAAAGTAGTAGGACTTATATATTAGAATGAGTAAATTGAGAAAGGAACTTTCACTGTATAGTTTAGAAACACACTAACCTCGAAAATTCTTCCATGATCAATTTATGAATAGAAAATGTTCCTCGAAAATTCCATTATTCTTTTAGAATTTTTAAGCTGTCTGCATTTCTCAAAATTATTTGTTTTTGTTTTCTCTCAGGTCATTAGTTAGAGTAAAAGAATTGTCTCTTGAAACAATGGGTATCAAAACCACTCCATTTATTAAGTCAAATCAAATAACATACTTGAGTCCACCTAAATTATTTCAAGATCTGTGAGATCATATTGTAGTTTGATCTCCTAATTTCTTATGAAAATACCATAAATATACTTGGACATATTATTTTCTTCAACAAGTTTATTCTTCAAATGCTGTTGTCTATCACCTCTGCCACCTTAATGAAAATACCTCAGCAAAGCCTGATGCAGTATACCTGCTGGATATGGGGACTTCAATTTGTGGATGAATCTTGTTTCAAAGGATGGAAGATAATGAGTTTATTATTTTCTTCATTAAATTGACGACCAAGTGGACTGAGACCTTTATGGGAGTGAATGGACCTGATTAGAACATAACACATAAAGTTGATTCGTATAATTAAGACTAAACAGTTTGGGTTTGAGATGTAGTTGAATGTTGATTGATTGATATCCTTTGTTTCAAATTTTCATACCATCTAGTTTTACTTCAATCAAGGAGGTGCTAAAATCCAACATTAGATGGTTAGGACTACTCATAACCAAATTGAATAGTGAGAACATGAAAACGTGAGTAAATTGGTCCTAGTTACTCTTCGGGGCAGAGTGGAAGAAGTGGGGGATTCTTGGAAGCGGAAAAGCGTTTGATTACTCAGATTGGTTCTCGCATCCCTATGCCCAAAAGGTTGGGTGAGTCTGGCTTGAGTGTTCATCGATCGGGTGGATCTAATTGTCCAAGATTCCCCACTGCTGCCCTCCGTGGGAGTCCAAGCCGTGTCTCAATCCTCTTTTCTATGCATCTATAGTATTTATGCCCTAATGGATTTCTTTCTCGGTTAATAAATATCTGGACTGGACTAAAAAGAACAAGAGAGATCCATTTGAGAAGATCCTTCTCCCTTTCTTTCCCTTTTTTCAGAAGAAGGGTCGGTTCCCAGATTTTGATTTAGTTTTCTATATTTTGTATTTCAAATCTAGATCAAAATATATGCAATAGGAAATATGGTAAATTTTCAAATAAAGTAGTATTCAATTTGTATGATGTTCTTTACAATTGTGTACTCTTCGATGTCCGCCTTTCTAAAACCTATTTTTGAGCTACCATGTATAAAAAATTATGGACCTTAACTCTACAAACAAGAAGCTGCTGGCTTCCAATTTCTTGGTGCATAGAAGAAGTTGCATAGCAGCATGAAGGAATCGAGAGGAGCACTGCTTTGTGAAGATCTCCCGCAGCTACACCTTTCTTGATTAGTGAAATGATATAGCTCATGAAGGCTGAATCACAGGGTAATTTAATAGGGCCACCACTCGGCAACCCAAACTCTTCTTCGGACATGCTTAAAAGTTGCCTTATGACCTCATTTTTAAGGTAAGCCAAGGGAACGACAAAACGGGCTTGATCAGTTGTATATACTACAAAATAACCTTTCTCAACTATTGAGAATGAAGATGTAGTGCAACTATCTGCATCACTACCATTTCTTGGAAATGAAATCCTCTTCCTCTGTATGGCTGCAAACTTCTGCCATCTCCAGGGCATCTTGATGAGTTTCTTAGCACTGAGCGTTTCCATTTTTCCTTTGAAGACTGTAAACAAGAAATTAAATGAGAAATTTAGAGACGTTTGATGGCTAAATTGATAATGCTTGAGCTTGATGATGATAAAGGATCATGAATGGGAGATTATTTATATAAGGAGGCTATAGACAGGCCTTGGGTTAGAGCTGAAGTTTTTGTCACTAACTACCGAAGGCAAATCCATGTGTCAATGCCTGTTGGCCATGTTGATATGGGGCCTAAAATTTGTGGATGCAGCTTGTTTGAAAATAAAAGATGATAAGTTTCTTCCTTTCTTCTCTTTAATCAATTAGGCCTACTTGGTATTTCTCAGCAATGCCAATAATTTGAGACCATTAAATGAACAATTTCTGGTAAGAAGCAAAACCATGTTATGCTCTCTTCTTTGTCATGTAGATAGGTGACCTTTAGATTTCCATCTTGGCATCAACTCATCAATTCTTGTGGTTTTTATTTCAAATGAAAGTGGGGCCTAATGTCTCCTTCTACAAATTTATTGTATGAATACTTAACAATAATAGAGTAAGCAAAACCATGTGAAGCCTCATGTGCCAACGTCTCTCATCAGTGGCCACCAAATCCTCTACACCATTAAACTTGGATATGAAACTTACCACTAACTTTGTATATATACACATACATAGAAAGTTTTTTATGCAAAACACAAGTCTCAATTTCTGTGTATTTCTCAAAATCCTTCTTTTTTTAAGTCACTCATTCAAAGCTACAAAAGTATATCACTATGGGTATCAGAATGAGTCCTCTTATTCAAGGTACTAGAATCTTGAGGAGGTTTTCAAATTTCTGAGGTGTTCCCAAAGGTCATTGTGCAGTATATGTAGGAGAGATCCAGAAGAAGAGATTCGTCGTGCCAGTATCATACTTGAGCCAGCCTTTATTTCAAGACTTGTTAACTCAAGTTGAAGAATAGTTTGGCTTCGATTATCAGATGGGTGGTCTCACAATACCTTGCAAAGAAGATGTGTTTGTTGATCTCACATACCGCTTGAGACGATGAATTGTATCAAAGTGCAAATTCTCTTGCACATGAAATTTTGTAAAGTAGTAGGACTTAGATATTAGAAAGAGGAAAATCCATTGTACAGTTCAGAAACACTTGAACCTTGAAAATTTCTTCAATGATCAATTTATGAATAGCAGAAGTGCTGGTTCTGATAATCGCTATTTTGGTAGTATTTGCTAAAACAATTCTGTTATTTATTTATAATATTTCTTCAAAAAATAATTAAGCCCCTGTATGGAACAGTTGCACTGTGTGGCGCAAACTAGCACGTCGAAGAAAGTATCATTTAGCGGAATAAGACTGTCATTTGAATGCCATAAACATATATATACACATACACTAAAAGTATTTGAGCATTTCTCACAATTTTTTGTTTCTTGTTTGTTCTTAGATCATCATTTAGATTTAAAAATCATAGCTTGAAAGACAAAGCCACACGATATATTTTGGACATCATTTAGGTTCTTCAGCATCTGCAGTTGTTTTTTCACGCTAATTGTTTCTGCACAAATATATTTTGGACATCTTATTATGTTCAACAAGTTTATTTTAATATTCTGACACTAACTTGGAAGACAAAGCCACGCGATACTTTAGTAAAGCCTGATATCTGTTGGCTATTGATATGGGGTCTTAAATTTGTGAAAAAAGTCTTGCAGATTTCCTTTCTTTCTTCATTTGGTTGACAACTGAATGGACCTATTGATTAATAACACTTAGGAACTTCTTGTCAGTTTTGCTGACTGAATGCTCTCAAATGAGAGTTCTTCCATTAAATAGAAAGAATTTTGATTTACATGCCTAAATATCTGCTATATATCCCTAAATATATACTATTCCTAATTGTAATATCTCTGAAAATATGCTATCTCCTATCATCATTACACAAATATTTAGAGTTATAACAAAGATATGTACAGATATTTAGAATTTGTCCAATCATGCTAACATCCCCCCTCAAATTGATGTCGGTGGATCAAAAAGCATCAATTTGCCTACCAGAAACTGATGACGTTGTCGTGCCATAAACTTTGTAAACACATCATCTATTTGAAGATCACTGGATACATGTGGAAGAGTAATGACTCTCTTATCTACAGCTTCTCTGATATAATAACAGTCCACTGCAATGTGTTTGGTCCTTTCATGATAAACTGGATTAGTAGCAATCTGAATAACACTTGTGTTGTCAGCATGGAGAGGAGTGGGATTAGATTGAGGAAATTCAATTTCTGCAGGTAAACCACGAAGCCAAACAATCTCAGAGCAAGCAGTAGACATTGCTCGATATTCAGATTCGGTGGAAGATTTTGATACACGGTCTTGTTTCTTGCTCTTCCAAGATATAAAAGAATCTCCAAGAAACATGCACCAACCCGTGACGGAGCGACGAGTATCAAAACATCCAGCCCAATCAGAATCACTAAATGCATTAAGCTGAATCTCAGAACCACTAGGAAAGAATAATCCACGAGTAGATGTTCCCAAGAGATATCGAATGATGCGACGGACAGCCACCAAATGTAGATGGCGTGGAGCCTGCATAAATTGACTCACTTGTTGAACTGCAAAAGAGATACCAGGCTGAGTAATAGTAAGATAATTTAGGCTCCCAACTAATTGCCGATACAAAGTTGGATCAGGAAGAAGATTTACTTCCGCACGACAATACTTTACATTCAATTCCAATGGAGTATTTATAGGGGAAGATTCTTGTAGACCAGCCAAAGCAATCAAGTCCTGAGTATATTTGTGTTGGTTCAAGAACACACCTAAAGAATTATAATGAACTTCTAACCCCAAAAAGTATGTAAGAGTACCAAGATCTTTCATATGAAAAGAATCCTTAAACTGCTGTTGGAGGCTAGTGATTAGTGAAGAATCAGTTTCTGTGATAATAATGTCATCTACATACACCAAAAGAAGAACACAACCTGCAGATGTTTTTCGAAGAAACAAAGACGAATCATATTTGCTCTGCTCAAAAGAGAATTGAAGCAAAGTAGATCGAAACTTGTCAAACCAAGCTCTTGGAGGTTGTTTGAATCCATATAAAGACCGCTTCAACTTGCAGATATCTGATGTAGGTGATGAGAACAAACCAGGTGGGGGTTTCATATAAATATCTTCTTTGAGATCACTATAAAGAAAAGCATTCTTGACATCCATTTGATGAAGAGGGCAATTTTCTGATGCAACAATGGCAATAATAGTTCGCACCATAGTCATTTTTGCTACAGGTGCAAAACTCTCCTCATAGTCTACACCATACTCTTATTTGTTGCCAAGGACCACCAATCGAGGTTTGTACCGATCAAGAGTTCCATCAGAATGAAGTTTAATTGAATAAACCCATTTACATCCAATTGGACGGACATTTGGAGGACAAGGAACAACGTCCCATGTGTTATTTTCTTTAAGAGTCAAAAGTTCCTCTTCCATTGATTTTTGCCAACATTCAAGCTAGGAGGCTTGTGAGTAACCTGTTGGATAGGGATGGTGGATAAAGTAGAAGAAAAGCCATACCATTTAGGAGTTTGAGACACTCTAGTAGATCGCCGAGGAGGCTCAAGAGGAGCAGACCTTGAAGAAATCTCAGATTCTGGTTGTGGAGCAGTCTCAGGTGGCGGATCTGTTTCAGGATGGGGTAAAGTTAGCCGACGTCGTTCATACACAAATCCTGGTTTGAACCGCTTAGTAGACAATGACAAATCCTCAAAAGTAGCAAGAAGAGGAGAAACAGAAGATGACTCAATATGAGTAGGAAAGAAATACTGATTCTCAAAGAAAATAACATTTCTAGAAACACGAAATTTGTTAGATTTTGGATCATAGCAAATAAAACCTTTCTGCGAAGTACTATAGCCCATAAAAGCACATTTAGTAGATTGAACAGAGAGTTTATTGCGTTGAGAAGGAGGCATGTGCACAAAACAAACACAACCAAATATATGAAAACTATGATAGCTAGGATGCTTGTGAAAAAGACGATAATATGGAGACTCAAGATTTAACACTTAAGATGGAAGTCAATTAATCAAAGAAACAGCAGTAGACAAAGCTTCAACCCAATATTTAGATGGAACAGAGGACTCAATCAATAAAGTACGAGTGACATCTAAAAGATGACGATTTTTACGCTCAGCAACCCCATTTTGCTGTGGCGTATATGGGCAAGAGCGTTGTGATACAATTCCTTTCTCAAGCAAGAAATTATTGAATTCATGAGACATATATTCTCCACCAGAATCAGATCTTAATATTTTGATGCATGTGGAAAATTGAGTCTCAACGTAAGTCAAAAATTTCTTGAATATGGAAAACACTTTAGATTTAGATCGAAGAAAATACACCCATGTAAACCGACTATAGTCATCTATAAATGTCACAAAGTACTTAAAATGAGCATGAGAAATAACTGGTGAAATTCCCCAAATATCGCTATGAATGACATCAAAACACTTTGCAGCACAACTACCAAAATTAGGAAAAGAAAGAGTTTTACTTTTGCCTAATTTACAAGTAGAACAATCAAAGGAAGCAGCTGAAAATTGATTTTTATTTCCCAATAAACCAGAATTGGACAAATGAGACAACACAATTGAATTTGGATGTCCTAGACGTTTATGCCAAACCTCATTCTTAGTAGTGGTAGAAGCAAAAGCTAGAACACGAGGAATAGAAAAGTGTATAGGAAACAATCTTCCTACTTTAGGCTCCTTTGCGATTATCATCCCCGACACCTGATCCTGCACAAGGCAACCATTATGAGAAAAAATCACATCACAATTGTTATCTACCAATTGGCCAACTGAAATAAGACTAGTGGAGAGCTTTGGTAATAATAAAACATTCTTGAAAGTTTCAGTAATATCCCCAACCTTGGTAATGGGTAAATTACTACCATTGGCAACCTGAATTTGTGTTGGACCATTATACTCACGGATGTTTTTGAGTATATTAGTTGAGTTGGTCATATGATTGGAAGCGCCAGAATCAACAAGCCAAAATTTAGATATTACCTTGTAGCCCAAAAGCTGAAAATGCTGACAAGATCATTTGTTGTACCATTTCAGGAGTAAGAACTTGTCCTACTGAAGACGAGTTATCTGTAGTGTAACCATTTATCCCAACTTGAAAAGCCTTTTTCCTA
>JAJONR010006390.1:0-49841 GCA_029582245.1 Solanum etuberosum
CCAATTTAGTTCTTTTTGGAACTCAAGGTGCTACATCTAGTGACCTTAACACTTAAGAAATTTTAAATTCCTCGGTAAAATCCTACTCACAACGAAGGATGGTTCGAGTCTTAGCTCAAAAAATTTCCGGGGTGTTACAGTGACAACCCTTGCAACTGTTTTCAAGTCTCTACAACATGATTTTCAATACCTTTATTTGTAGGGCTACATAGAGAAACATCAATGTGGGTATCGTTGTAATAATTGAGAAAATAAAATAGTTTTTGGTAGTTATAATATCTTTTCTTACGGGACTATCTATTTTGTTCCCTCATTTATATAGTGATGACTAACATGAGCCCACATTAGTATTTATATATTTCTCTTTCTTATTCTTCCCTTTCTTTCTTCTTTCTTTTTTCATTTTTCTGTTATATCTCTCCCTAGAAGCTTCCACCTTTTTTGCTCTTTTGGTGATTCAAACTCACAATCTTAGGGTTGGAAGTGATAGATGCTTACCATCCAATCGATTCTCTTATTATTGAAAATTCAGAAGTCTCTCAAACGGTCAAATATTCTGCATTATGTAAAATCTCCAGTTGTCTGTTACAAAAAGAGTAAATCCATTTTTTGATGTCTTCTTCAAATTTCAAACATTGAAACAAGTTATCATTATATTAAAGCAACACAACACTATATCGATATCGTTAATTGAAAATTTGCATGTCTACATTCTTACTTCATAAGGTTTGTGTACATCTTACCCTCCACAAACCTCACTTGTAGGATTACATTAGATATGTTATTGTCATTTAATTTATATATGTCAACTAGAAAAAAAATCAATGTCTTTTTACGAATCTTGACTTTTGACCCCCAATTTTGTTGAGACGACCCTGATCAAAAGAGATCATAAGCATGACATTAACCCTTGATAATATAAAAAAGATTACGGAGTTATACAAAATCAATGAAGAAATAGTGAAGATGTGAATACTAATATACACAATGATAAAGAAATATATATATATATATATATATATATATATATATATATATATAATTACATTTAGTGGATATCCATATAATATAGTTCATAATAAATCTCTAAGATTATCCCAAAATAGAACTTTTGGATTGAAAATGAAGTTGGCAACCAATTATATTGATGGTAGTGGAATATTGGAGGTGGAGCATGGAGATAATGTTAGATCATGAACAACAAAAATTAAATAAATAGTAGTACTTCAAATGTTAGTGGAAGGAGGTGACATAGACTTGGAATAAATAATTTTGAAGTGAAACATAATTTGCGGCATTAAACGTCTAATTTAAAAGGAACCATTCAAATAGTTGAAAAATGGGGTAACTAAACGGATGGTCAATCTCAACTTCTATTTGATTACACCAATATATTAAAAAAATATTCTTATAACCAAAAATTCATTAAATTTACGTAAAAACAACATAAAGTCACTAAATAATCTTTTTGTAATCAAAGATTCATTCAAATGGCTATGTGTGATATTTGACATTGACTTTCATGATACTTAAATAAGTTAATTGATACTTTGGTTGCAAAAATTAATTTAAAAACTTTAATGCAATAGTTAAAGTATAAGTTAAGTCACCAAATGCTTGATTAATTTAAAAACTTTATCGTATAGGAATATTATCTAAATTGTAAACTTAAAATGTTGAATGATTAATTTAACCTACGTCAACTTTAAAGATTAGTCTTCAAAAAAGAAAATATGACAACTAATATACGAAAGAGAAAGTACGTACTTAGTAGGTGAAACAGTTGCCTGTCGGCGTCCGGTCAACGTCAACCCGATTCCGGCGAGTCAAAGTGGTAGGTGAAATTTGAAAATCCCATATCGATAAGTCTAAATGTTCAAATTTATGTACACACTCAATGCTAAATAGTTTTACATTAGTTAGTTGGTTATGATAATAAATAATTATAATACCCCTTAAATCACAAGATTAATCAAAGGACATTTGATGTTATTATATATATTCTTAGTTAAAGTAAAGTTCGTGTTCAGTCAAATTAAGATACATAAAATGACAGAAAGAGAAGTAATGTAATTAGTTACTTAATTGGTACTTCCTTGTTCCATTTTCAGTCTAAAAAAGAATGACTTTTTTTTTCTATATTTAACTTGAAACTTCTCATATTATCTTAATGAGATGCTATAGAATTCCGTTAATTATTTATGAAAAAATAATACCTGAGCTATATCACAGTTTCACAAATTTCACACTTTAACTATTCATTGTTCCCTTACCTAAATTATCACTATCTATATATTCAATCAACACACCAAAAAATCATTCATGTTTTAATACATAGATAGTGATAATTCAGATAGGTAAAAAAATAAAATAACGAATAGTTGAGATGTGAAATTCATAAAAAGTAATAGTTCATGTATGTTTTTGACCATCATCTCTTTATAATTATACAAATATCTATAATTTATTTTAACCACAAATTTCAAGTAAAAAAATTACTTTTAAACTCCGTATCCAGTAAATTAGGACAAATAGATTACTTATTACTCCTTTCATTCCTGTTTAGTTGTCATAGCTTTCTTTTTGAGAGTCAAAGATTTGAATTTTGACAAACATTTTAAAATGAATTTTTCCATCATATTGATATGGAAAAAGTTGCAATTTGTATTACTTTCCATATAGTTATTGAATATCTAAAATTTTATTTTAAAATATCAAATTAATGTAATCTAATTTAGCTTTGAAAATTAGTCAAATTGACTAAATATAATCAAATTTAGCTTCGAAAATTAGTCAAATTGACTAAATATAATCAAAATTAGAGAGAGTAAGTATCTTTTTGAGTCTTCAATTCATGCATATTTTATGTTCAACATAGGCAGTTACAAAGAGAGATAGTTCTCCATACGATTAGTATTTAAATTAATAAAATATATTTTAATATGATTAGTGGCTACTCCTAATAAAGTTAAATAAGATGTTTCCATAACACATCCCTATAAATTTGAACAATTCATCTTTCAACAAATCCTTATACCCTTTTAACTCGATCAATTTCAAAAACTATTTCTTCAATATTTCCTTGTTGTAATTGAAGATGGATCCAAATCAAGTAGGAGACATAATTTTTAAATCAAAACTCCCTGATATTAACATCCCTAATCATCTTCCTTTACATACTTATTGCTTCCAAAACATTTCACAATTCAATAATCATCCATGTTTGATCAATGGATCCAATGATCAAATTTACACATATGCTGATGTTGAGCTCACTTCAAGAAAAGTTGCAATTGGTCTTAACAAGTTAGGGATCCAACAAAAGGATACCATAATGATCCTCTTGCCTAATTCACCTGAATTTGTATTCACCTTCTTAGGTTAGTTCGTTGATTCGTGTCAAAATAGATTTCATATTATTATAAACAAGGGTGTTGCTAGTTATTTTTATGCGATTCTGAAGAAATGATTTTAATTCCTTCATAGGTGCATCATATATTGGAGCTATTGTCACAATGGCAAACCCTTTGTTTACACAAGTAGAGGTGGTGAAACAAGCCAAAGCCTCAAATGCCAAGCTCATTATCACACAAGAATGTAATTTCAACAAAGTGAAGGACTTTGCATTTGAGAATGATGTGAAGGTCATTTGCATTGATGACGACTCATCGTCTGAGGGATACTTACACTTCTCAGACCTGATTTCAAATTCTGAATTCACCTCTGAACACGACCACCTGCCTGAGGTGGAAATCCATCCGGATGACGTGGTGGCACTACCATACTCGTCCGGGACCACTGGGCTACCAAAAGGGGTCATGTTGACACACAAGGGACTAGTCACTAGTGTGGCACAACAAGTTGATGGTGAAAATCCAACTTTGTTTTTTCATAGTGAAGATGTGATACTTTGTATCTCACCTTTATTTCACATTTATGCCTTGGATTCTGTCCTACTTTGTGGATTAAGAGTTGGAGCAGCAATCTTGCTTATGAAGAAATTTGATATTGTTACATGCTTGGAATTGGTACAAAAGTACAAAGTGACAATTGGACCCTTTGTACCACCTATTATTTTGGCCATTGCTAAGAGTCCAATAGTTGATAATTATGACCTTTCATCAGTAAGGATAGTCATTTCTGGGGCAGCACCACTAGGAAAGAAGCTTGAAGAGGTAGTTGGAATCAAATTTCCTAATGCTAAACTTGGTCAGGTAAGATTATCATTACATGCTTATTTTATAAGGTAAAAAGGGAAAAAGTTATTTTCATTATTTGTTTAGGTAGGAGGGAATAAGTTTAAATAACTCTTAAACTATCACCATTTTTCAAGTTTTATATATATATTAATTATCAAGTATTTGTGTTATCTACTTGATGACAGTTCTTTTAAGATTAAAAATCCACAAGTTGAATATGTGTTGTCCAAATGTTTGGGGTTCTCAAATCGATGGACTAGGTCAATTTTTAAAAAAAAAAGGAAAATCGATGTCAAATCAATAAATTGTATACAATTTTGGTTTTTCCTTCGCAGCTTTTGTGAAATCGACAGATAGGATCGATTAAAACCGAGGGACTTCTTAGAATCAAACCTAAATATTTTCTATGACTTTGGACAATTCTACCATGCGACCACACATTCTCTTGAATTAAATATTTCCATCATTTTTAACACTTCAAAAAAACTGCCTTGTCGTTCAACTTTTGTAAAAAATAATAATAATAAAAAGCTGAGGTACTGAGTCAGTTTTCTTTAAAATAAATTCTAATTTTGCAAAAAAAAAACTGATGTCCATCCATCCATTTTTTACTAATTTTTTTTATAAAAAAAAATAAAAAATCGATGGACAAAGTCGATTTTCAATCATAATGAGTGTTTGATTGTTCGTGTGAATAGGTATGAAACTCGTAAAAGTATGATAATTATTAGATATATATGATATTAGGTAAACGTCTATTCTTGAAAATGTTGGTGAAAAGGGGTTATCATTCTTTGTTTTTTTCCTCCCCTAAGAAAATGGTTATCCTCTATTTTTTTCTCTCCCCAAACTAGATAAGGGTTATCCTAAAAAAGAGTAAAATGGACATCTGTCCTTTTCTTACCATTTAATAGCTTGGTTATATTAACAAAAAAGCTAAGTAATATTTATTAGTTTACCAAAATATATTCTTAAGTATATTCATAGTTACGTGAATGTGTAAATATATTTATTAGTATACACAATTAAACGTGTATATAACTTAAACTCTAAATTGAATAGGGTTATGGAATGACGGAGGCCGGTGCACCAATAACAATGTGCTTAGCATTCGCAAAAGAACCTTTTGAGATAAAATCAGGGGCATGTGGCACAGTTATAAGGAACGCAGAGATGAAAATTGTGGATCCAGACACTGGTATTTCTCTTCCTCGAAATAAACCTGGAGAAATTTGCATAAGAGGTGACCAAATTATGAAAGGTTAGTTTAAAATTAATTAATCGCACTTTTTATCATCAAATAATGCAACAATTGTGGCATGCACGTAGAATAATGTATTATATAATAATTGTGATAATGTGGTTAGCTTACTTATGATTTAAATTAATTAAATATCATCTATATAGGTTGATTGATACCTGGCAATATAAATAAATTTTATAAAATAGTAGTCTAATCAAAGTTAATATAATCAATCTATTATTTGCAGTTTTAATGACTTTATAGTGTTAGATAATCTTTAATATGTTATAAAACTAATCAGTATTATACTATTGTTGTGGATTTAGCTAATCGTTTTAAAATCATATTATATTTGACATATAATATAATAAAGTACATTTAATTTCTAGCCAAGCATTGAGTAGGTCAAATTAATATGATATGACAAAGGTGCATGTAATAGAACTTCTTTAAATACAAAATTAGCAACAAGAAGTGTGAGTAATTAATAATAAATTAAAAATGCATACCTAGTTGTGCTACATAACTCCATAATTGTCCTCAAATTAGACATGCAATGTGTGTAGCCAAATGCCAATCCATTTTCATCAACATATATTTCACTCAAAAGTTGAAACAAATTAAATAAAGTGCAAGCCATGTCGTGAGAGGTGAGTGATTAGTTCTTATTTCTTAATACCACACGTTATGAGCATAACTCATACAACGTGACTAAAAACATATTTTTCAATATTCAATAATAATTAATTATGAATAGAAAATAATTAGATGTTCAATTTAAGGAAAGTAGACTTGCCTTTTCAATTAAGTGGTAAAAGACTTTCTAATTTAATATTTTTTTGTCCAAAGAGATGCTTGAGAATGTCAAAAATGGAAATAATTGTAGAAGAGATGGTTGTATTTACTAGTGCTAGAAGAACGAAAAAAACACATGAGAGAGCGACGATCCTATTCAAGATAATTTGATAGATCGACGGCCAAATTAAGCTAGGTATAGGTGACTTGTTGAATAAGACGTGACAAGAATTTCACGCAAATGATGAATAAGGGGTCACCTTTTCAAATACCACTAGAGGGATGAAAGAATTGAGTGGGTAGACCATTAATTAATAGTGATATAGAATAAGTGGTGACAAAAGACATAATGAGTTTGATCATGGGTGGGGAAAAAGTTAAGTGGAGTAAGGAGGAGTGGATAAATAAATAATAATGTGACTCAATGTATGAAAGAAAGACATCAAATCCAAGAAGATTTGTAACAGTCTGAACAAAAATAGTTAACCCTCAAATCTGAACGTAAGCACAAGCTAATTACAGGGTCCTTTAGACGTCTCTGAATCATAGTATGCACTCATAAAAACGTGCATGAGTACCATCAACACAAATACTATGTGTTAATAGGTTTCATAGGCCGACTAAGATCAATAACAAATATATAATTACAATTATAAGACAAATAAACAGATTCATTGTACACAATAAAATAATAAAATCACAAGTCATTGAAGTCATCATTAATCACTAACATGTCTGTATGTGTATAGATTTAAATGTATATCACCATGCTAACATATCCCAATCCTCAAATATGTATAAATAAGTACATAGTAACCAACACGACACTCTATCTATACAAGTCTATAGATGAATATGGGTATAAGTATGTACCTTTCTTTAGCATATCCTCTATTAACACTAGACTTTAACTAATCATGGAAATCATATCCATCCATACTTTATAGTTGTATAATCTCTACATATTGCTAACAACTATCACTTCCTCAAAAATTATAACTCTCGCTCTCATTTGTACACACATGCTAAAGGGTCTTAATTTTATCCATCTAGTAATGATCTTTTGGGAACCCTAAGTGTACATGTTCCTGTATTGTACCACCCAATCCAACCACTCACACAATCGCTCATCTGTAACCTCACACCGTACGTGAGCCAGTCATCATCAGTATAAGAAGTATATACTTACCGTACATATCTCAATATGCTAGCTTCTCTAGTCATCTCTGATTAGAACAACATATTAAGTATAGAATAATCACAATTCAACCGTTCACATGCTTATTTATACAAACAACCATTGATCCAACCATCAACAAATGTAACTATGCTCGAAGACCTATCAACATATTGTACAACTCATAATACATATCAGAAACTAAACAAAGTCTAACTCCAAATAAATCATAACATACCTCAATCGAAGAACTACTTGAACAACCAAGCTAAAAATCCGGATAAGTACAATACGCACATGCTGTCCCACCAAGATAACAATTCTAGGGTTAAAACCCATAAATTCCCATGAAAATCATACCCTTCGATTTTAGAAAGGAAATCAAATGAGAGATTGAAAAAATAGAAGAAAAGCACTTATCTCAAGAGAGAAAAAATTCTAAGTCTTGTAAAAGTCGTCTATGGGGTTCTCTCGTCGAATATTCTATATTCTAACCAAGAATAAGTGAAAAACTAACTTAAAAGATGTTACTAACTTTGCGACCTTCACTGTGGCGAAGAAATCTTGTTTTGCCTTTTTCAAAAAACATATAACTTTTTTGACTTTTATATCTAGAGACAAACTTTTGAGTCCTTTTAAAATATATGATCAAACGTCATTCAAATCTCATTAACTTTTTATCCTAAACGCGTCACTTTTTCTTTGAAAATAACTTAAATTTTCTCTTAAAAAAAGAATTTAGGTATATGTTTAATTAAAGTCCCCGATCTATAACCTATGTTAAAATAATTACTTTTCATTTTCAAAATATTTATTGCATCCATCTTATTTGCTTGTTATTATTTGACACGGCACAAAATTTAAGAGAAAAAAAAAAGCTTTTGATACTTAACCTATAATCAAGTAGTAATAACCTTTTGACTAGTCCACAACAAATTATATCGAGAATAATGAATAACTAGAAATAATGTCAGTCGACTCTTTGAAGTTTAAAAAGATTTAAATAAGTGTTTATAGACACAAAGAGATGTTAATACAACTGAAGGTTCTTAAATATACAAAGATATATTTTTTTTAAACGACAAAAAAAGTATATTTATCATTACAAAATTAAAATCAAAGTTATAATAAATGTTGTATAATTAATGTAGGTTATTTGAATGATCCTGAGGCAAGTACAAGAACAATAGATAAAGAAGGATGGTTACATAGTGGCGATATAGGCTATATTGACGACGATGATGAGCTTTTTATTGTGGATCGATTGAAGGAATTGATAAAATATAAAGGATTTCAAGTAGCACCTGCTGAGCTTGAAGCACTTCTTCTTAATCTTTCTAGTATTTCAGATGCTGCTGTTGTACCGTAAGTCTCACTAAATTATACTTTCCCGATTTCATATTAACTGAATTTGTGAGGCAGTATACACTTATTAAGAAAAATATTATGAACATAATTTTAATCATGCTTTTCATTATTGTCCTTTGTGAAATCATGAATATAACTTTGCAGATAGTGTGTAACAAACTAAGATTTGTATTGATCATAAAACAACTTACAAGCGGATCAAAGAACAAAAAGAAAATAGAAAAGAGAGATTCTAGACTGCTATTACAAAATAACTAACTAAAAGAAAATAACATAACTCATAGCATAACCCTAATGAGATAGTTCTCCACTATATATAAGCATCTTTAGTGCACATGCTCATTCCTTTAACCAGGGTCCCAGATGTAATTTGATGGTATATTAATTGGGTCTTCCATCGTGGCTAGATTCGTAACATAGTACAATTTATCTCCTGAAAAATATGAAACTTCATTAAAGGAAAGGGCAAATATAAAAAAAAATTCAAACATTCATTTGAACTTTGAATAATTTAATTATTTTGAAAGATGAAAAAAGTCTAAAAAATTTAATTAATATGAAATAGAATGAGTATTTTCTTATCACTAAATAAGTGCGAAGCTAGAGTGTAGGAAGCAGATTCGACAATATATTCATGATCATTTATTTGATAGCATGAAAGATGAGCAAGCAGGGGAAGTTCCAGTGGCTTTTGTTGTTAGATCAAATGGATCCACCATAACTGAGGATGAAATCAAGGATTTTATCTCTTTGCAGGTTAGTATCATTCATTTTTTTACCCATTAAATTCTTGGTTCCTCCCCATTTCCACTTATAGAGCTTGTTTGGTATTACTGATAAAAACTGCTAATTTTTAGAAACATTTTTTAAAATAGCTTTTCAGAAAAAATATTTAAAAAAAAAGTAATTTGTGTTTGGTTTATTCATTTGAAAAGTGTGTTTGATAAGCAAATTGTGTTTGAGTAATCTTTTAAAAAAGAAAAACTTTTGGGAGTCAAATTATGAAAAAAGGACAAGTATCAATGCACTTTTAATATTAAGATTAGTTATAGAGAGAAATTATTTTAAATATCTATTCTAATTTTTGTAATTAAATTTTTATTTTTATTAAATTAAAATGTACATTGTCAAATTTTCAATCAATAGTACACATAGATGAATAAAACAATAAATTAAATATTGATGTAATATTAATATGATGATTTAAATATAATTAAAAATATCAAGCAAAATAAATTTAAATTATTTTACAAATTTAATGCACCACAAAAATAAATAAAAATATACGGAATATATTGATAAATATGTATATATGACATGAATAATTTGGTCTTGCAATAAATAATTTTTTGCTTCTGCTTCTGTTTTTTTTAAGAAGAAGAAAATTTTAACTTCTTCCTAACAACAGAAAAATTGCTTCTACTTCCATTTAAAATCAATTTAACTGACTAGCCAAACACTTCAATTTTTCAAAAAAAAATTTTTTTTTGTCAAAGTAAGTGTTTTTGGCCTCCCAACGACAATACCAAACAGACTCTTGATAATGATAATCATAAAAGTGTCAAAATTACCTTTTGTCTCTTTAAACAACTCAATTAATAATTAAGCCACTAATTAGTACAATAAGAATAAATCTAAAGAGAAATACTATCAAGTGACTTCTTATTCTTCAAAAATGTCACATAATTTAAAATATGTAAATTATTTATATATAGAAAATATTAAAAAAGCAATGTTTGATTTTTATTATGCTGACTTTTTATTTTTTATTTTTAGGTGATATTTTATAAGAGAATAAAGAGGATATTTTTTGTGGATGTTATTCCTAAATCTCCATCAGGCAAAATACTTCGAAAGGATTTAAGAGCAAGACTGGCTGCTGAGCTTCCTAATTAACACATTTGGTATCTCATGTTACATAGTCTTTTTTAACTCTTTATATAAAAAATTAGTCAACCATCAAATTATTTAAATTTAAAATAGAGAAAATTATGAAACTAATTAAAATTATCAATTATTTATTGAAAACAGTTACAGTTTAAAAATATTATGAAAATAATAATATTTTATGTTCATAGCAAATTAAATGTTTATAACTATGATTTTAAAATAGATCATATTTTTGCTCTCATTAACCTCACTTTTCTTTGTTTGAAAATATTCAATTTCCTCTCTGTTCATTCCCGCTTATTTTCATTTTTATTCTTCCTTCTCTCTTCTTTCAGATTCTTTCACCTTTTCTTTTTTTTTCAAAATAAAAAAAGTTATACAAATGATTTAAATCAGAATCTCATTGATTCAGGTAATCTAATTCTGAATATGTATTTATTGAGATTTTATCGATATTTTTGGATATTTGGTTTGGGAGAAAAATCCCACAATCCTAAAATCAAATCTAATCAAGGATTTACTAATTTTCAAACTTTAGGAGAAAACCCCAAAATCCACTTTGATATCAAGATTTAAAAGAGTTTTCGAGAGATAAAACTTGAAGGAATCATCAAAGAATTGATAGCTTACCCACACGAATTTGCACAAAAATGCTCCCAAGAATCGCCTTCCCCTAAGCTCCAAAAGGTTGAAAATGATTTAAATGGGAAAAATCCCGAATTAGGTTTTGCCCAAGTAAAAAAAATGGGGTCCGTAAATGCGGGCAGTACGCCGCAAATGCGGCCCACTGAATCGCTCAAGCCCGAAAACACGGGAACAGTGCCACGATTGCGGAACATTGTTCACCCGCAATCGCGCTAAGATCCTCCCATGAACGCGGTCCCCTTGCACCAGACACTAGAAAACAAAAAAAGCCATAAGTCCAAGTATCCTATCGAACCCTCGAAAATCGTTCGGAGTCCGGTAAAAATAAACTGGACATGCTACCCAACTAAAACTGACATTCCGGACTCAACGAAATCGCCAAATTTCTGAAAAGAGATTAAATAACAGAAATATCCTCCCAGACCACTCTTAAGACTTAAAATTCAACTTCTAGCCCAAACACCCAAAACTCAACCTTACCAACCACCTAACTAACTCAAAATCGACGTTCTGGACTCGATGAAATTGACGAAATTTCCATCAGATGCTCGAAACTCAAAATGTTGGGTCAAATCACCAAAAACACACCCGATCGCATCGAAGACCACACCAATCATTCCCGAAACACAAACTAAGCATGAAAATACTAAAAAGAAAGGCGAAATGGTCATTTCACCATAAAAAACAAATTCACAAGAAATGGAATATTACATTTCCTTCTTTCGATTTTACTAAAACTTTTCTTGTACTAGGAATGAGAATTGATGATGAGAACCTCTATATAAGCATCTCCCGTATACAAAAGGCTTCATCAAAGAATTCGAATGCTACAAAGAAAAATTGTTATAGTGTGTTTAACTGCTTCAAAATTCATCATGCAATTTGTTGTTTTTTATCACTCAGATCTGCGCTTCTGTAATATAAAATTCATATCTCACGGTATAAAAATAAAATTGTAAGCCATTTGATTTTTTCGAAACTATAAATGGGGAACGGTAACATAGCTAAGATTTGCAAACAAATCCTTTTTGCATTACTACAGTTATTGTTCTTTACAAAAAAAACAATTCAACTTTAGATTTTACCTTGAGACTGTGGATAGAAGTACAAAAATTCAACCACAATTTTTTGGTTGATCCAACTAATTAAACAGAATATGGGCCGAACTTTTTTTGTCCAAAATTGTCAAAGTACTTTATAAAGCAATATTGTACAATATCTTTAAAGTGCCACTAATTTTAAAGTGCGAAAAATATCGAGCTATAAATAGACGTGTTGACGATCAACTATCTACTTGTAGACTTTTATTATTTATCATTTTAACCTAGAGAAAATAAAAAATAAAAAACAAATCAAATACGTCATATGTAATTGCTATTTTTTTAATTTTTTCATTGAATTTTGAATTTTTTTTCTTACGAATAGTAGTAGCTATTAGCAAGTAACTTTTATTGGTCCACAAGTTATTCAAGAAAAATCCAAACAAATACAAGGACCATAGAATACTAAAATTCAATTATAACTTTTTGGCTGATCCAACTAATAAATAGAATATGGACTGAACTTTTTGTTGATCAAAATTATCAAAATAAATCTATATAATAATATTGCACGATATTTTTAAAATGCCAATAATTCAAAATATCAAAACTACTAGCAATATGCTTGTAGACTCTTAATATCTTGAACAAATGGTTGAACTTGAAAGGATCATTTTGGACAAACTCCACCACAAATCAAACAAGAGATAAGATTAGTTTGGTTTATGTGCACATCAACTATCTACACAAGTCAATATTACTCCTTTCTCCATCTTTATTTATTCATTTTAATTTGATATTTTTAAATTGCATAAATAAAAGTAGACAAATGAAATGTACATAATTTTATTTCCAAGTATATCACATGTCTCTAAATTAGGTCGCATGCAGCAGGTGGAACGTTGTTGGGATATATATATACACCTTTACCACTTATTCATTTTAGGTCATGACTATGAACATGAAGCAAATGTTAGTGCCAAATGTAAAGCTGAATTCTGGTCATGAAATGCCTGTTATTGGGATGGGAACAGCACCTGTTATACCACAACATGATCAATTAGTGTCAACACTCATAGATGCCATCGAAATTGGTTATCGTCACTTTGACACAGCCGCTGCCTATGGCTCTGAGGAAGCACTTGGCCAAGCAGTGGCGGAAGCGATACAACGCGGACTCTTTAAGAGTCGTGAACAAGTGACTATTACGTCTAAATTATGGTGCACGGAAACACATCGCGACCTTGTTCCTGCCTTAAAAAGAACTCTTGGGTACGTAAATACTTTTGTTTTTTTCTCTCTTTTTCTTGTGGTTGGTCAATTTGTCATATACTCCCTTGTTCTAATTTTTAAGTGTGTGTACTTTTTTTTTATTTGTCTTAAAAAAAGTGTTTATTTAATTTCTATATTTAGTAAGTTTTTCAGTTTCAATATTCTAGAGGTAGAATATAACGACCTGATCTCTTTGCTTTCGATGGCTGCTGAAACATGGTGGAAATGCGAATATGATCGATCCCATGAGATTTAAAGGAGTATATACTTCTTTAATTTAAAACAAGCAAAATTTAAAAGTTTACCTTTATTTTTAAAATTTCGTGTCTAGTCAAATTAAGACAATTGAATTGAGACGGAAGGAGTAAATTAAATGCTCATTTCATAGTTCAGAAGATTATAGTATTATTATTACTAGTGTACATATCCACGCTTCGCACGCAATTAAATATATTTTTTAAATAACTGATATCCTTAATTGACTATTTAAAAAAAAAATAGTGTATAAGAAAAAAAAATACAAATTGAGTCACGGTCTTGATGTTGTTTGTTCAAAAAATTGCTAGAGAGATATATTCAAACTGTAATTTTCGCTTAAATTGCCGATAAAAAGAAAAATATATAAAATGATAATCTGAAAAATTTCAATAAATTGATTATAGTAGTTTCTTATTAAATTCAATGAATTTTATAACAATAATATTAGTTCAATCAAAGTAACATTAAATTTAATTCATTATAAATTACATGACTTTATATATGTATAAACCACTTGATTTGTAATAAAAATAATTTAAAATATATTTATGGCGCACAAAAGTAAGAAAAATACTTGAACAATGTTTCAACATAGTTATACATGAAATTAAGAAGTTAGTGAGACGATCTTCTTCTTTTTGTTTTGCTTTCTTTGATATTTAATGTTTCGTATGGAGACTAAGCTAATGTGTACGTGCATTGCATATGATTTATTAATATTAAAGAATCACATATTTCAACTTTCATTTTTATATAATATCTTTTGAGAAAAACATCTCAAGAAAAAAAAATTAAGTTGATTATATAGCATTACATTGGAGATCATACTTTGCAATAGAAAATAAAAAAATTGAAAAACATAACATAAAAAATAAAATGTATATTTATAAGAAGTCATGATGTCATTAGTAATTTGCCGTGTTACTTATATTTTCGACTATATAAAGATTATCATAGAGTGACAAAATATTAAATTTTCGAGAATACATAAAGTATCAAGTTATAGAAAGGTATACCAAGAGTTGAATCGATATTTGTCTCTAACACATGTATAGCAGTGAAAGAATTTTATAACGTTATGCTAATTATTATTGTAGTCATCACTAAAAAAAATTAATATATGATAATAACTATTCAAAAGATAACTCCTTCTTTAATGTGAAAATTTTAAGATAAATTATTTTTGCTTTAAATAGTTATAAGTTAAATACACATTAATCACATATGCACATTTATTATAGTAGAACTATAATTTTTTTATTTTATTATAGTAGAACTATAATTATTTTTTTATTATATTAGAACTATAATTTTTTTATTATTATAATATATGTACATTTTATTTATAATATCATAAAGAAAAATATTTTATATATGTATCCAATCATACTACATAGATACGTTATTGGGAGCATTAAATGGGGAAATTTAAAGTTTATGTTTACAACAATTAAGAGAAGTTAAAGAAATAATATTTTTTTTAGTTTTAATATAATTAATGTGATTAAGGAGAAAAAATAAGTTGACTTTTGAGCTTTTATAATATGAAACTGAGAATTTTTTCTTCATTCTTTTCATTAAATAATTTGTTTATTGATTAAAAGTTTTTAAAATACTAAAAAATAATTTATTTATTTATTTTGTGATTGTTTTTTAATATGATAAATCATATTATATATTTTTTTAAGGGCAACAATATGCAATAGCTATGTAAAATGTATCATGGGTAATATTATATCTTTCAACCGCGACAAGAATTTAAAATATTAATTAAAAATTGACAAATAGATATACACAAAAATAAAATTGTATAACTTTCATCTTCATTCATACACATAATAATAAGAAGAAGAAGAAGAGCAAAGTTAAATGAGTAAGAAAATACTAATTGAACTTTCTAATATGTTAGTTAGTAGAGTTTCATAATTTAATTTTTGCTGAATAAAAGGAAATTATATATCTCATCAAAATAAAATAAAAAAGAATAAATAATATTAATTGAAATTAAAACAATACATGAACGAATCTTCAAAATATTTGGAAAGCATTCAAACTTTTGTACTAATATGATCATCTCTCTTGATGAAATCTTTCAAAATAATTAAGCTTCCTTCTTCATTTTGATGAACTTGTACCAAACTAATGTGAACATCCATGTGATGAATCTTGAAGAATATATATATAATCTCTGTGATAAATTTTTAAAGAATATATCTATGATGTTTATCAAAATGAAGACCATATGGTGACATTAAGAAGTATATGATTGACGAAAAAGATGGAAAAAAATTAAAAAAAAGGAAAAACTATACTAATAAAAAGAAAGAATGAGAAATGAAAATGAATATGAACATTCAACATCTCCATAGATAATTGTTATTTATAGATAGTGTAAATCATAAGAACAGTTAGAGAGAAGTTGAAGAGACATATTATTTAAGTAGAACATGTAAATAGATTGAGGTTTTTTTTGTAACTTATTAGATATAATTAGAATAGTAAATATGATTGAATTTTCTAATTAATAAATAAATTATTTACTGAAAAGAAATGAAGAAAAAAGGTTTTAAAAAAGGAAAAAAACGATAAATAGGAATGAAGGTCATAGAGAGGTGTCACATCACCTTATCTATGTTTCTCCTTTATATATATATATATATATATATATATATATATGATTGTTTCATATTGTATTATTAATATTATTTTTTTAGGAAAAATTACCTAAATACACATCTTATTTTATCATAATCTCTAAAATTTCCTACCATTTTAAAAAAATTCAAAGATATAATTTCCTCTCGGATATATCTCTCCCCTCTCTGGTACATCCCTTCCCCTCTCTGATACATTCCTCTCCTATGTATATGGATGTCTGTTGTTGTATCCGAAAATCCGTTGATGTATCCGGAAGTCGTGTGATGTATCTGGAAGTTCAGTGATGAATTCAAAATCCATAAATATTAAGTGATTCTTGTAATTTGGAAAATAGTAGGAAAATAATGTAATTACCTCTTAATACTATGGATTTATGTAAATTATACTTTTTAAAAATAATATTGGGCTGAAATAATACAACAACATATCTAGTGAAAAACCACTAAGTGGAATCTTGGAAGGGTAGAGCGTATGCAGACTTACCATACCTTGCCGAGGTAGATAGACTATTTTCAAAAGACCTTGGCTCAAATGCACCAAACTCAAGTAAAAGAGGAAGAAAACAATGAACCAAGCATAGTAGTAATACGAAATGCAGTACTGTAGAACCTACAGGAAAGAAACTATATATACCAACAACAAAGTAGTGCGATAATCGAAACACATACACAACATATGACGATAGATAACAAAAGCAAGAGAAAACACTCTACCCCTACTAATTAACCTTCAACCCTTATACACGACCTTCACTCCTTCCTATCTAGAGTCATGTCCTCGATAATATTGTTAAAGAATGGCAAAAATCTCATATAGGTGGTTAATGAGATGGATGGACTCCTTATAAAACTTGGGCAATCCTCCTCCCATTGATCTAACTTTTGGGGTGTGAGTTACGCATAAAACCTAATTTAACATGTTATCAGAGTAGGGTCCATATCTCACCCGATGTTGTATCTCCTCACTGGGGCATCTACGCACCTCTTATACCTCCTCACTGGGGCATCTACGCACCTCATTTTCATATTCCCAAACCATCGATCTCAATCTTACTTCCCTCATTTTGTCTGTCATAGAGGTCATTCTCACCTTTTTCCCAGATAGCCTTCTTATTTTGTCGCTCCTAGTACAATATAGACTGATATGGATAGTGATTCATATATTACATCTAAACCTACTTGTTTGAAGTTGAAACATAATTATTGTTTTTGATAAAATTCGACAGATAAGTACATGATGTAATTAATTATAAGTCAATGAATCTTAATCCTATTAACTGTAATTTGTAGGAGGCTGAAGATGGATTACTTGGATTTATACCTAATACATTTGCCAGTGACATTGAAGAAGAAGGTTAATGGTAATGATAATGAAATAAGGATTGACAAAGAGGATATAATTCCATTTGACATGAGAGGGACGTGGGAAGCCATGGAAGAGTGTTGTAGGTTAGGTCTAGCCAAATCTATTGGTGTCTCCAACTTTACATGCACTAAGCTCTCTCAAATCCTACACTATGCTACCATTCCTCCTGCAGTTAACCAGGTAATAAGTTTATTCTTCTACTTACTTTTTGTGTTTGATAAATAAGTCAAAAATATTATCTTAAAACATGCATTAATTTATAAGTTGATTCAGTAGGAAAGTCATTTTTTTCGAAATTTTAACTAAACAAACATGGAGAAATTTAAAAATACTTTTTGAAGAATATTTTCCCTCCATATCAAACATGCCCTTAGTTATAAATTACTAGTAAGTAGTACTTTATCTGTTTTAATTTGTTTAATCTATAGTATTAAACATATTATGTGAAAAGTTGAAATTAAAGAATTGCTAGAAAAGAATAGCTAGAATCCATCTTTTTGAAACGGAATAAAAAGAAAAACAGGTCACATAAATTGAATACTCCTAATATTTTACAGGTGGAAATGCATGTTGCATGGAGGCAGGATAAGATGATAGAGTTTTGCAAGGAAAAAGGAATACATGTGAGTGCATGGTCTCCACTTGGAGCTAATGGGATAACTCCTTGGGGCACCAATTCTGTTATGGAGAGCCCTGTCCTTAAAGATATCGCCATTCACAAACACAAGAGCATTGCTCAGGTGAAAATGTATTGAGAGCACCGGCATAAATTATTAGTTTCATTTTCGAATTATATTATTGATAGCTTTAAAAATATTTTTTTACTTGATTAACTAAATTTTAATACACCTCCGATCTTACAACATGAGTGAAATACATTCCTAATTTCTCGCAAAGTTTTGAGGTGTTATCAACACTTCTCTTGGAATTTTATTAAGAGTCTCGTGCTACTAGAAGAGTTTGAGACTACTTGCTATGTCATGTGACAGATCTGGGGTGTATCTAAGTTTAGTTAGTCAAGTAGAGAGATATTTTTAAGGCTGTCAATAATTCTAGAATAAAACTAATAATTTGTGCAAAGTTTAAAAGTGTTTTCAATACTTCTCTCCTTATTATTTGGTCATATATACTCACACATTGAGATTAATTCCAAGAAACTCTTTACACAATATATTGACTTTATCTAATTAGCCTATGTTACAAATATTTATAGGTGGCATTAAGATGGATATATGAGCAAGGAGCTAGTGTAATAGTGAAGAGTTTCAACAGGGAGAGGATGAAAGAGAACCTACAAATTTTGGATTGGGAACTAAGTAATGAAGAAATAGCTCAAATTCAAGTGATTCCTCCTTGCACTGGATTTAAAGTTGACATGGTTTTAGTTCATCCAAATGGACCATACAAATCTTCCCATCAATTCTGGGATGGCGAGTTATAGAAGTCATAATATTACTTTTTTTTGGTAAACAAAATAATTATATTAATAAGACTTAATATGCATTATTACATGGCAGAGCGGTGGAACCGCTACTTAGTATGCGAGTAGGGGGTGATTACTATATATATTACAAGAGTTTTTTTTTTTTTTGGTTGTAGAATACTTGATTAGTCTAACAAAAAGAACAAAGGTGGAACTGTCCAGTTCACAAAAGATATAGTTGTTGATAAGTTAGACTCATCCCTAGCTAGCGCATTTGCCACTTGATTTTCCTCCCGAAATCTATGCTGAATTTGGGGGGGCGGGGATTCCCCAATTGGTGAAGTAGTGCCCTGTAATCAGATAAAATGTTAAAGTAAGATGGATGGTCATTTTGTAGATAGAGGATAATTGCTTTGCAGTCTATCAATCTGGATTGGGGTCAGATTATTCTTTCGAGCAATAATCAGCCTTCGTAGTTGTGCACAAAGTTCTACTTGAATTGTTGTTTGTCCTGAGAGGCTACCCAATTGAGTGTAGGTAGATGCATGTGGGTAGCCGTCCATGTTCACATAACCCGATGAAGTATTTTAGTTTGTTTGGGCACTGAAGATTCCATATCCAACTGAGTTTTTTAGAGATGATATAGTTTTGCTTGTTTCGAAGGAAGTGCTAGACAAAGCTCGTAGATAGGATGCCTTTGGGGCTTGGAAACCAGTTAATTCTATCATAAGTCTGCTCAATTTGGGGAATATAGGTACTGTGAATGAGGCTGACAATGTTGTCTAGGAGGCTAAAAGAAATTTTCTCTAAATTCCATTGCCCGTTAGCAGATATAATGTTACAGACTTTTAGATTTAATTCCTCCTTTGTCATGGTCCAATTATACACTCCCTTAACGTAGAAATACTAGGTAATCATCTATCCATCCATAGGGAGATCCTTCTACCATATTCTAGGATCCATTTAGCTTCAGATATATAGAGTTCCCATCCAGTGACAATGTTTTTTCATATTCTACTATGTGAATGTTTGGATGCTATATTTGTGTCAAGACAGTCATTCTTTCTATATATTTTAATGAGGGCATCCTGATTATTGTAGGCTCTCCAAGATAGTTTTGTCAGGAGGGCTTTGTTATTGGTTCCACATTTTGGATCCATAGTCCTCCCCCCCCCCCCTTTTTGGTAGGCTCACCATATCTAGGGTTGGCAAAATCAAGCCCAACCCATTTAGGTTTGGGTTGGTTATTGACCCGCTAATTTTTTAGCTCAACCCATCTCATCCCAACCCATTAAAAATGGGTTGATATGTAACCCATATTAATTTTTGTGAAATCTTGTCCAAATATTATTTAAAAACTTTTTTTTTTTGATTTTATATGTTATATTTAGTTATAATAAAGAAAAATAATAATTTTATTAGATACTAAAAACTTATAAAATAACAAATAAAGCTATTAAAACTTAGTAAAAATTGAGGGGGGTGGGTTCTGACCCGTTACCTAACCCGTTTTGATCCAACCCATTTTGGCACGAACAAATTTGGGTTGGGTTGGGTCTTGACCCGTTTATTATCTTGACTCATCCAAATTTAACCCAACCCGTCCAATTGTCACCCCTAACCGTGTCCTACATTATCAAATAGAGTTTTTGCTTAGCGTCAGTGGTTCCCCATATTAAATTCTGCTGAATTCTGTCAATCTTATTTGTAATAATTTTAGGAAGGCTAGTGAAATGCATTAGGTAGGTAGGTCTGCTATTCAAGGAAGCCTGGGATAGAGTTTCCCTCCCCACCATGTTAAGGATTTTTTTTTTCCATCCTATAAGTTTTGGATGAACATTATCTATGATAAATTGGTAATCCTTTGTCGTAGGTGCTTTCTGCAAGATTGGAACGCCTAAATATTTCCCAAATGATAATCCTATATTGATTCCTATGGTTGTTTGGATAAGCTATATATGGGTAGTTGAACAATTTTTGGAGCATATTATTTTGGATTTGGAGTAGTTTAATGTTTGACCCGATGAATTAGAGAAAACCTCTATGATTCTCATTATATTCGTGGAGCTATTTGGATCTGCTCTAGACATTAGTACGAGGTCATCTGCGAAAAAGAGATGGTATAGGGTAGGCCACTTCTTTGAAATCTTTATTCGTTTTCAAATTATATTTTGGATTGTTGTATCAATGTCACATGATAGCAACTCCACACACAAAATGAAAATGTACGATGAGAGGGGGTCACCTTGACTAATGCCTCTTGATGGTTTGAAGAAATTTATTCTATATCTATTAACCATAACTGTGACGCTACTAGTTGTGATACAAGACATTATAAGGTTTGTAATATTGACTGGATAGTTGAAGAAGAGAAGGGTTTTCCTAACAAAGGACCATACTACTTTGTCAAAAGCTTTGATGATCATGTTTGCTTGTTTCCCTTTCATCTTTTGGAAGTGGTGGATTACTTCCTGAACAATTATAGCATTGTCCGTTGTTTGCTGATTTTTTAAGAAGCTTGATTGGCACGAGCCTATTAATTTGTCTATAAAGGGTCTAAGCTTTTGTGTTATAATCTTAGTGATGATTTTATACATTGTGTTATAGAGTCTTATAGGTTGTTTCTTTTTAGATAGTGTGAACCTTTTACTTTGGGGATTAGGTAGATGAAAGTATTATTAATTTCTGCTGGAATTTCTTCATCTTCAAAAGATTTTGAACATAGATCCATTATTGATTTTCCTACTGTATTCTAATATTTTGGAAAAAGAAGGGGTGGAGACCATCCGATCCTGGAGCCTTTCTTAAAAGGCTGGAAGGAGTTTACTGTATTGTGGATTTCAGCGACATCAGGGTTAGGAAGGAGAGATCGATGTTGTGTATGAATTATTGTGGAGGATCAATAAACAGTGTCGACATGTTATGGTTAGTGTAGAATAATTTGGAATAAAAATTGTAGGTCAAATTTTTGATGGAATCCAGATCACACTGCTAAAACAGTCTTGATTTTGGAGGGCTACAATTTTATTTCTTCTACGACGATTGAGGGTCATCGTGTGAAAGAACTTAGTATTTTGGTATCCCTCATTTAGCCAATTAATTCTCGATTTTAGTTTTCAAAAGTCCTCCTCCAATCGTAGGACAAAATTATAGTCATTGATGAGCTCAACCTCTAAACTGGAGAGGAAGGTGCTGGATTGGTAGTTCAGTGATTTTTGAATGCCTTTAATGCGACAGAGGAGTTTTCTTTTCTTATAGAAAATATTCCCAAAAGTTTGTTTGTTCCAAATCGTAGCATTATTTTTAAAGGAGGAGATGACTTCTAATATGTTTGAGCATTCGAGCAAGCTGGATTCGATGATTTTTTTGTAGGTCAGGGTGGGACGACCTCATCGATTCAAAACAAAAGATTCTGAAAGTATTTTTTTTATTATGCTGGAAGAGAGATATAAGCAAAGGACAGTGGTCCAAGTAGGTACGAGGTAGGTGGTGTACTTGTGCATCTTGGAAGCTTTGTACCCACTTCTCTTTAGCTAAAGAGCGATCTAGCTTTTCATAGATAGGCTCGATCTATTTTTGTAGCATTTATTTAACCATGTATATTTACTTCCTTTAAAGACCAAATCATTAAGTTCGTAGTGGTTGATAACTTTCCAAAAGTCATTGGTGCGAGAATTATTTATGGGCCTACCGCCCGCTTTATTGTAGTTGCTTAGTAGTTCATTAAAATCTCCCTTAGTAGTCGGTCACCATCATATGTATTTTTAATTTGTTTTAGGTTTTTCCACATAATTTTACGAGAGTATTGGTATGTACTTGCATAAATAACAGTAAAAAGCCAATATTTATCAGTAGTACATACCTTAACCATTGCTTGGATTTCTTGATCAGTTGTTGCAATGTTATCCAGTTCCAAAATAGTGTCATCCCAGAGAACAACAACTCCACCAGAGTTCCCTCTAGCAGGGACCTGGATCATCCTATTAAAAGGAAAATTATCGAGGAGGCGTTGGTGGTCTCTTGATTTCTATGGTGGCCTATGCCATTCTAAAATGGCTTTGAAATTCCTCTTAAACTCCTTCCCGTTACCACCTCTACAATTCCATATTATGGCGTTCATTGATCTGATCATTATGGGTGGAACTAGTGGTGGATATTGCCTCGATGTTCTTAAGGGGTTCCCATTCCTCAAGGTCGGGTTCAATCACTACTATGTAATTCCTTGTTTCTGGAGTGACTAGAGGCCTTATATCTAGAGAGCTTTTTATTAAGGTCAGAGGAAACATAAGGATGCATCTTTTTACGAATTGTTCTTTGAGGATCATTACCTTTACTTCCTTTAGAACTATTATGTCCATCCGAGTTTCCCTCATTATTTCTAGAGTACTTTCTATTTCTTGTAAGTCTAGATTTTCCTCATGTTTTGGGACTACTTGGGGTGGGGGGGTGAGCTAGAGTCCTGAAAGGAACCTGGGAGGACGATGATAGGTTGTTGGGGACTGTTATGCTCAAACTCTCCTCTGTAGTTGTGTGAACTGTTGTGGAGAACACTGGAGCATTCTCCTGAGCACTCATCGGGGTGGTCCATTGGCTGAAAGCCACTTCAGATACTATTATGGGAAGAAGAAGGGTGGAAATATGAAAATTTTGTGGTTCATCATCTGACCCATTGGGTTGAGAGGGTTCTCCCAAGTGGGGTAGTGGTAAAAAGGGAGTTGTAATGAGGAGTAACTCAAGGGTGGCTGGAGGACCGTTGATAATCATATCTGGTTGTTATAGGTCTTCGTTGTTAGCCTCAACCCTTTCGACACTACCTGAACAAGGAAGGTCGGGTTTTGAACAATGATCACCACCTCCTGGTTGTTCACTAGAGCTGTGAACGATAGTGCACATCCATGTAGAGCTATCTCCATCCAGGAGTACGGGATGGGGTTTGGGGTCGCAGCATGGGTGGCGTAAAAAGTGTGCTTCCCTGTTGTTACTAGGAAGGTCGGGAGAGGTGGGAGTGGTGCTGGAAAGGGGAGATGGGAATTAATTGATAAAGGGAGATTATTGTTCATTGGAGGTCTTGGAGTGTGAGAAGAGAGGGAATGTCCCATGGAGTTACTCTTTTGCTGGGCTTAAAAAGGGAAATCTTGGTCTTATCTGGATATTTGGAAGTTTGATAGTGATAGAGCTGATTGGGATAACAACTTTATTAATAATTGAGGCTCCTTCTTTTGGTAATGTGGTATTAGGAATATTTGAGTGAAAATCAATTTTTAACATTAATGCCCTATCCGGATGGGGGGGGGGGGAGACCCCTGTATTTTCTGAAAGTTCTGAAATTATTTTTGACGATGTGTATTGGAGCCATCCAGGGTAAATTGTTTGTTTGTTTTAATTTTTGTGGAGTTATCATTTAATGTGGCGGGATTGAGGACCACGTGTGAATGAAAATTTGATGAGATATTTGATGTGGGTGCTAATGAGTTGGTATTTTCTTTTGAATGAATTTTGGAAAAGTTGTTAATTAGAATAGTAGGATTTATAGGTATTAATAAAGAAGTACTGGTAATTTGAGTATGCCCCATAGAGGTCCCTTTAGGGGTTAATGTAGGTTCATAGGGTACTATTGCTACCGCCTTGCTGCTACTATTTTTTTAAATTTTTTAAAAAAATTAATTTTTAACGTCATTAGGCGTGACATCGGTCACAGTGTTCTTGTGAATTCCTTGGTCAATCAATTGTTGGGTACTTTTTGTATTGATGGTTGTATGTAGAGGCCCAGTTACCATGTCTCTGTTTTGTTGTGGGCTTTTCTTATACTTGTAGATTTTGGAATCAAGAAACTTACTTGTGCTAGCATCAAATAAATTGATGCTAATACCTGCCTCATTTGCGTGAGTATCGGTAATTGAGTGTTTCCCATACTTCTTCTTTTGTGTAAAAGTTACCGGCTTTCATGGTTCTTCAGTAGCCTCCTTTTTCAGACTTATATGTTGAGTAGTTGCGAATTTGGGTGCTTCGTTGTGTATTGCAGAGGTAGTTTTTCATGTCTCTTTACCTGTGTTATCTTTCTTTGTACAATGTGTTTATATGACCCAGTACACCATAATTGGTGCATAGGAATTGGAGCCTTCATAGATAAGGGGTTGCTTATGCTGGCCAATTTTTATGTGTTTTTTAACTGGAATCCCTATTGGAACGTCAACGCAGATGTCACGCCCCGAGCCTACACCCTGGGCGTAATTGGCACTCGAGAATCATTGATGGTTCCCAAGCGAACCCTTGGCCTGACTCATTACTCAGCGGAAGACTTACTCAAGCAAAATGGAAACTCCAAATGCATAAATAGCTTTAAAAACTCAATTTAAACTCAACTCCAATAATTTTCTGAAAATAATTTAACAAGTATTAGTTTAATGTCTCATGACCTCAAAACATTACAACAACAAAGGAAATAATGATAAACTCCTCGACCGTTAAACTATCTATGAAGCCTCTACTATTATAGAAGGATTATCGGCACAAGACCCACGACATCCTAACAAACTGAAAAGTAAAAGTGGAACCCTCCGGAAGCAAGGAGGATCACCAAAGCTAACTGGAACTACAAGTGGTATCAACGGAGCGTCTGTTGATGACCCTGAATACCTGTATCTGCATCATGAAAGATGTAGGCCAAATGACGTCATTACATTGAATGTACGAGCATGTAAGGGGAACTCTAAAGCATAAACAGAAGCTTGAACTGATAAAAAGGAACATACTTACATCATCTAATCTCACTCAATTCGACTCAACTCAAGGATACTCAACTCAACTCAAGGATACTCAACTCAAGGATAAAACAACAATAAAAGATGCAACATATTGAAAACTTTTAAAACAGTAGATAATAACTCAATTGTATGTAAAAATAAAATAATAACTCAGTTGAATGTAAAAATATAATAATAACTCAATTGTATGTAAAGATACAATAATAACTCTCATTTGGGAGATTCTCTAACCGACAATCATCACTATGAGCTACGTGATGATACAACGTCTCGTCCACACTGCCAGAACTATCCTAGACCTTGTCGGAGTATAGAACATCCTCAACTAAGTGGATCCACTAAGCTATGCTTAAAAGCAATAAGGAATCATCTAAACAGTATGACCATTTATCCATGTTGGCATATATGATTTATGAGGATTTTGAGTTGTCTGAACTCATCCCCATATCGGTGCTCAATACTACTCCCAATGATATATAACTCATGCTCAAATGTTTAAAAACATTACTCTTCCTCAATTTGAGATAATTATTCAAAAGATCCTCTTAAAAGAGGTGATACTCAATACTCCTCATAAGCTCATTTAGAAATCAATGTTTCTCTCGTTTTAAATGTAAAAGTGTTACATGCTTGGGAAAACTTAGTTTCCTTATACTCATTTGAACTATGAGTCTCAACTCTCCTCATCCTCGACTCAAGGGTCTCAATGACAATATAGAACTCAGGTGTACAACTTTTCTCATTCTCATACTTACTTCCTCAAAACTTAACTCAAAGCTATAGTTGATTTCGAAGGAATTCACAATTTGACTAGAAGACTTTCTTGAACTTTCCTCTTAACTTTATCTTGAATTTGGAATGTGAATTCAAGAGTTATGATTAGGATATATAGCATCTCTCAATGATTAATGAAGGCTTAGATAGATGGTAATAAGAAGAGAGCGAAAATACGCTTCAACAGAATGCATACGGGACGAAGAACGAAGAACGAAGGTGAAAAGGGACTGACGCCCCTAGAGCACCCTTGGCGCACCGCGCTAGCCCTCAATCAGCTGGGGATGATTTTGGGCACACTGCAGGCGCACCGCACCAGCCCTCCTGGCGCAATGGGGGCGCGCCACCCCAGCCCAAAACCCAGAAACTTTTGATGAATTTTCTTCTCAATTTCAATCCCTAACTCATATAGAATCAAATGATTACCTCCCAACCCATTTAGATTCATAAACCCATCACTAATTCAACAAAATACCGCTCAAAACTCATCAAGACAATCACTCATTCGCAGGACCCTCACCTCAAGAACTCAACAAGACTCTATTTCATTAAAGAATGAACATAACCTCAAGAACTTCTCATGAATTTGAATTAATCAATTCCAAAAATAAAATCTAAGGATGAATTTACATGATTGGCGTGTGGGTGAACAAACCCAATACTATGAGAGCTTATATACCTCGAAAGAACTAAGTTCTTGGCTAAATCTTAGATGAATGCTTGGAAAGTTAAACTTTTTCTCCTTTTGAATCTTCTCTCTAAAGCCCTAAACATTTTGGGGATGAATGAAACTGATTCTATTCAGTTTAGACCCTTAATTGGGTGAAAATCACGCTAAGACTAGGTGGGGGTAAGGAAAGGACCAAAATACACCTCCTTAGTTTGGATAGAAAGGCCTTAACTAGAGAGGTTGCACTCAAACGGGCATATCTCCCTCATCCGAACTCAAATTTTAGCAAACTCAGCGGCGTTGGAAAGAGGACTCAAAGATATTAGATTTGATACTTCATGGGCCACCTAAATCATTATGTGCTAAAAGTTATGGTCGTTTGAAATTGACCCAAAACTCAAAAGAACTTATGGATGACTTGAATGAATTTCTCTTCAGTTCTTTTTGAAATTCAAGGTGCTACATTTAGTGACCTTAACACCTAAGAAAATTTAAAATTTCTCGGTAAAATCTTATTCACAAATGAAGAATGGTTCGATTCTTAGCTCAAAAATTTCGGGGTGTTACAGGAGATACATGCATATCGACTTTTCAGAGCAGAAGATGTACACATATCCGTCTTAACTAGTCTACCTAGTTTATTCTCTAATCGTGCTAGGGTCCTCTGGTCGTAGAACTCTATAGGTAGTTCTGGTAGTCTAACCCATATTGCAGAAACGTTTTCCTTGGCTTCAGAAGCGACAAAATTGGGGTGCCATCTTTCAAACTGTAAGAAAACAATCATTGAAAACCCAGGGCCTGATGCAAATTTTTTTGCATATTTTCTTCCTTGAAGAACTTAATTATATAATCTTCATGGACAAGGTCGATTAGGATGATTTCTTCATAGACCCTCCAAAGGTGTCACGACTCAGGGGTACCTCCTAGACGTAACATGACATACAAGACCCCGAAAGGCCTCATATAAGCCACTTAGCATTCATAGTCAAGATAATAGAAAAATGACAAGATTTAAAATATTTTTCAACAACATCAAAGTCTTTATAAAACGAAGCAGAAATCTCATACAATTGTCTCAAAACCATCTAATACAAAGATTCTTGGGACACAGCCCATACAACAATGTTCAAAACGTAAAATCAAAAGAACATAAGGAAATGGTGGCCAAATCCTCGAATGTTATGAGGACTCACCAATCTTCAATCTTGCCTCAACTATAGGTCCTAGCCACAGGGATGAGAGTCGGGAACGCCGGACCCTACATTTGGATAAGAAATGTAGGCAAGCGTATGCGTTAATACAAGAATGTACTAAATATGATAGCTTGCATAAACATCAACATAAGCATAAGAGTTAGACAATATAAGTCATAAGCATAATCAATGCACATAATGGAACATATCAACATAAAAGGAATACTTCTTCAAGTTTAGAGAGAGAAATATTTGAGATGAAGACTTTGGATTTATTTTGGGTTTTGAGAATAGTGACTTGAATGGGTGAGTTTTGGGGTTAAAATCACTTATATAGGGGTCCTAGGCTTTTGTAAAACAACATAGTATTAATTCACTTAAAACCAGAAAAGACCCAAAAACCCCTGAACTAAATCCTGCCGAATCACCTTCATGATGGGCACCACGGCCCGTCAAGGACTTCACGGCCCGTAGTGGTGCCCGTGGTCCTTGACCAGTGGCTAGGCTTGCCAGCACTCCACCTCCTAAACTCAACTCTTGACCACGGCCCTTCCCATGGCCCGTAGTGGCCTTCACGAGCCGTGTAGTGGCTCGTGAGAGGATCTCATTTTGGGCAGTCTTGGACTAGCTACTACCTAGCTTACCACGCTCATCACCACGACTCGTGGTCCCCACCACGAGGCGTCATGGTGGTCGTGGTAGGTGAGCACTGCTTGGTTAGCTACTGTGAGCTACCATGGGCAGCACCACAGCTCGTGGTGCCCTTCACGGCCCGTATGGGTCCTCGTGAAGGTTGCCCAAGTCCAAATCTTTGGCTCTTTCCTTGACACTTAGCCCCTAGCTTAGGCTACTAGATTCTGAGGTATTACAACAGGGATGTTAGTTTTCTCCTGAGGTATTGGTGGCTAATTCACTTACCAAAAATCTTAATTATGATGGAATAGGCTTAGTATCCGTTCTTTTTTGTCTACTAGCAGAATACACTCATCTTCATTAGTATGGCTAATGGGGGTGGCTTTGAAGGCCAATCCCTTGCCTGACTCTGGTGATGTACTATGTTCGTCCATCTCTGTGTCATCAGAATGGTATGGTGCAATTGCATCAGATCTGTCCTCATTATTTGGAAAATGTGACAATAAAATGTTCTTAAAAGGAGATTTTGGAAGCTTGGGAGGAGCCTGTGATAATGGCCTTAGTTGAAACATAATGATGTTCTGGCGGTTGCTCCTTATCGGGAGGTTTTGGGGGAGTTTGGATGGCTATGTTGATGTTTTTTTAGGAGAGCGATAATCCGTTCCTCTTCTAATACATAGGTTACTTGGGGTCATAATATTACTTTAACTACGATATAGAAGAGTCCAGGAAGCAGGTCTTTAATTCTTCGTCAACATGTCTACTTTCTAGACAAGGGCAATTTGGTCATTTGTAAAAATAACTAGAAATAGACATTTCTTCATTAAAGTGTCTTCTTCTAGCGGAAGGTATTTATGGAATTTCTGTATTTTTTCATTTTAATTTATTTATTTTACTTTTTTTCTGTCTGTTGAATATTTAAAAATTAGGTAAATAATATTATAAGTCACAATAATTAACAACTTAAAACTTGTTTAAAAACATAAAAAAATGCAATTGACTCTCGAAATTTTATGAGTGCCACATAAAATGGAACAGAGGAAGTAACATATATTATTTTAAAATGTCGTAAAAAGTAATATAAATCATAATAATTTATAACTTAAAATATTTAAAATACATATAAAAAAAATTGGTTGACTCTCTAAATTTTGTTTGTGCTTGGTTAATTTTGATATTATATTTGTGTCACATAAATTGATACAAAGGGAATCATAATATATATTATTTAAAAATTACATAAGTTACTATAAATCACATCACAATAATAAATAACATAAAACATTTAAAACATATAAAAAATTGAATAACTCTCCAAATTTCATTTGTGTTACATAAATTGAGACAAAAGGAGTAATATATATTGGTTCCATATTAGCATGAACTCCTCTATCGAGGACTAAATGTAGGAGCACGAGCTCAATATATGTTACTTTCTTTGTCCCAATTTGTACGACAAGGATGAAATCTGGAGATCAATTATTTTGTATATCTTTTGAAATATTTGAAGTTATTAATTGTTGTGATTAATAATAATTTCTATGCTATTATCAAATAATATATGTTACGTTACTTCATATGTTTCAATTTATGTGGTAGAGATGAAATTAGGGAAGTCATTTCTTTATATTGCTTTTAAATTGTGATTTATTGTGATATATAATTTTTTAATGTAATTTTCAAATAATTGTTCTTACTTTCCCTGTCCCAATTTATGTGACACTTATAAAATTTTGAGAGCTAATCAATTTTTTATATATTTTAAAAATATTTTAAGTTGTTAATTATTGTGATTTATAATACTTTTTACATCATTTTTAAATATATAAATAAATATTTTAAGTAATTAATTATTATAATTTATATTATTTTTCACATAATTTTCAAATATATAACATATTAAAAAAGAATGTAAGACAACTAAATTAAATGAAGAGAGTACAGCTGTTTGACTAACTTCTATCAAAGTCTATCATCCCATATTTTCGCATTGGTCTCAATATTTTTTTTTTAAATAAAGATAATAATTATATCATCCATTTCAACCAACTTTTATTTTTAACTTAAAGGAGAGTATCATTTCTCTCAAATATTCTCTTACATTAAGATGCATTTCTATGAAGGTTTTAGTATTAGTTTTAGATTTATAGCCATGTCTATTTATATACTTCTATTTCAATATCAAATTCTATTCAAGATGTGAATACATCAATGCAGATGCAAAGTAGACTATATATGATAAGCTGGGGATTATTGAATTATTGGACATACATTGACAAAAAAGATGGAAGATGAATAGTTGTGGAAATTAAATTATTATTCAATATAAGTGGCAAGTTTGGGACAATAAATCACAGAATATGACGTGTGTCAATTATCTTTTGAACGATTGATTAAATATTAATACTTGTTCAAATTATAATGGTTTGGATTTTGCACTGATTTTCGTATGTTATTTAAAGTTTATTTTTCTTTTGAAAGAAAGTCAAAGTATTATAATTAATAAATGCTTTAATTTTTCATAGAAAGAAAATGCGTTTTTCTTTCATATTTGAGTTATTCCTTTCTTGGAGGAAAAATAGAACTCTATAAATTGAAAACTTCTCTTCTCATACCAAAACAACAATAACATCCACAATATAGTCGTTTAGACAGTTTTATTTATGAGGAAATTTTCTCCAACATTTTTATGTTTTTTCAATATTAATTTTGTGTAATATATAAATCGTTTGACCAAATCATATTAATAATATATTTATAGTATACTGTTATTTATCATCTAATTCATTATCAACATAATTTATAATTATAAATTTCCGCATGCCTTATTCTTTTGAACCCAACAGTAACAAGTTTCATGGTTGAATTTAAAAGGATCATGGTAGACAACCTCCACAATACGTTAATCACTATATATCACTTCAACAAGAGATAAGATTAGTTTGGTATATTTCCACAACAACTATCTACTCAAGTCAATATTACACCTTCGTCCATCATTATTTATTTTTTTGACTTGTATCCTCTTAAAGACAATAAATTAAATACTAAATCTTACTCATTATATTATTTTTATTTGTTATCAATTGTAATAAATATTAAAAAAAAGTTTAATATTAGTATTAAATAATATAAGTATAAAATAATAAATTATATTTAAGAAAGAAAAAGAATACCAATGATATAAAATTTCAATATGAGTGATCTCATAAAAGACAGTTTAATAAAGCATCAATACGCATTCATACCATACTAAAAAGAATCTTCTTACAGAAATAGAACAAAAAATCAAGAGCTTCGAGTCAATAAAGACGGAGAAGATTGACTCAAGAACCAATTTGATTCTGAGCTCCATTGTAGAATTCGGATCTAACTATTAAGTAAGAAGTGATGCTACCTTCTTTGGTCCTACCTTACGCACCTTATTTATCTTGCGCCTTTGGAAATAACCTACCTTAACTTTCACCCTCCCACACAAGAAACAGAGTTTTTTAATTTGAAGCTCCGTACTTTTGTGAAAATGGATTACACTGTCTCAACCATCCGTCTTTCCCTTCTTTTGTTTGTTCTGGACCCAAAAATGCCCATTTGCTTGTTATTGGGAATCCCATTCTGACTTGCTCGTGGTTTATTAATATCAAAGTTGTTTTTTAATATATAAAATTAAATATTTATTTGTAGTATAATAAACAAATAAATAAATAAATAGAAGTAGATAGTCGAAAATGGGGTATGTGTACATAATTTTCTTTCCAATTATATCACAATGTCTTCGAAGGGACCCGCCAAACAAACTTCCTAAAACCTATATTAGGTCACAGGTGGAACGTTGTTGGGATATATACACTTCTAATTAGTAATTACCACTTATTTATTTTAGGTCATGGCTATGCACATGAAGCAAATATCATCATCAGTGCCAAGTGTGAATCTGAATTCTGGTCATGAAATGCCTGTTATAGGGATGGGAACAGCACCTGTTATACCACAACATGATCAATTAGTGTCAACACTCATAGATGCCATTGAAATTGGTTATCGTCACTTTGACACAGCACTCGGCCGAGCAGTGGCTGAAGCGAACAAGTGTTTATTACGTCTAAATTATGGTGCACGAAAACACATCGCGACCTTGTTCTTCCTGCCTTAAAAAGAACTCTTGGGTAACTACTTTTCTTCTTCTTACTTTATTTTTTCTTGGTAGAACTTGATCATATGTGTGAGTTTGCTCAACGGTCAATTTGTGATATACTCCCCTCATTCCAATTTAAGTTTTTTCCTTTTTTTATTTGACCCAAAAAGAGTCCTTCATATTTAATAAATTTTTTAATTTTAATATTCTATTCGACAAGTTTAAGATAATGAAATTTAAATGACTATATACATCTTTATTTAATTTAAGTCCCACAAAATTTTAAAATGTTCCTTTATTTTTTAAACGTCGTGCTTAGTCAAATTGAGACACCTAAGTTGATAACATAGAAAGTAAATTAATGCTCATGTCACCGTTAAGAAGATTATAGTGCTATTTATTGTTATCTATTGTTGTTATTAGGGGGGTTTATGGTTCAGTTTGGATCGGTTATTAGTTAAAATCAAAATCTAACAATTTAGTTGATTTTTAATTTCTAAAATCAAACCGAACGAAAAAATAACTGTTGGTGTGGTTTGGCTTTTTTGGTTTGAAAATAATATTTTTTTTGAGGACATGCGTATCTCGATAGACACAAGCACCTACTACATGAACAATCCACAAGAAATCTAATGTGGATTCAATTAAGAAATACTAGATTTATTAATACACAAACAAAGTGATGGATTTTGATGGGCTTAGACTTAGGGTTGTAATAGTTGGGCTAAAATTGAAGTGTTGGGCTTGAGAAAATGGTAAAGTTAACGACTTAAGTTAATTAAAATTTAACAAAATATTTATATTTTATTTATGAATAATATATAAATAATTATAAAATTTATATATATAATGTCTCGGTTCGGTTGGTATTTTCGCGGGTTATTTTTTAGTAAAACCAAAACCAAACCAAATAGCATCGATTTTTAAAATTTAAAATCAAACCATCAAATATTGATTTTTAAATCGATTTGGTTCGGATTGTGGTTCAATTTGATTTTTTAATCATAATCATGAACAACCCTAGTTGTTGTTATTATTATTTTTAATAATATTGATCTGAAATAAGATTAGGGATAGTTTTAAAAATATACAATAAAATAATTAGTATACAGTAAGTAGTCATATTTTTATTTAGAGGAACTTTCAAAAATGACTATGGCTTGGGCTTAATTAGAGATCTATATATAGTTATAATTTGCTTAATTACTAATCACAACTACATGTTTGGAGGAGGAGAGAGGCGAGCGAGAGAGAGGTTGAATACATGTTGTATTCGTTGTATATCACAAATACAATTGATACAACTGATTTGTATCAATGAATAATACAATTGTATCAAAACTATTGTATTTAGCTACATATTTGGAGGAGAGAGACAAACGAAATTGAGAGAGGAAGGAGAGAGAATGAATACGTGTTGTATTCGTTGTATCAAATTGTAACACGAATACAATTGATACAGATACAAATATACAGTTGATACAAACAAAAATAGTTGTCTATATTCGTTGAAATGCTATTGATACAAAATATACACATTTAACAGAGAGGATGAACACATATTATATTCGTTACATCAAGTTTTATCATAATTACAATTGATACAATTGATTTGTATCATATATAGAATATAATTGTATTAATGAATATAATTTGTATCGACAAATACGATTGATAGAATACAAATTCTCATAATAAAATTGATACATAATACTAGTATAGTTGATACATAATAAAAATACAGTTGATATAGAATATAAATCCATTTAATACATGATGTGTATCTTGATCTTATTAATTGTAATTTGTAGGAGACTGAAGATGGATTACTTGGACTTATACCTAATACATATGCCAGTGACATTGAAGAAGAAGGTTAATAGTAATGATGATAATGAAATGAGGATTGACAAAGAGGATATAATTCCATTTGACATGAGAGGGACATGGGAAGCCATAGAAGAATGTTGTAGGTTAGGTCTGGCCAAGTCTATTGGTGTCTCCAACTTTACATGCACTAAGCTCTCTCAAATCCTACACTATGCTACCATTCCTCCCGAAGTTAATCAGGTAATAAACCTGAGACGTGAAAAATTAAAATTAAAGAGTTCTCGGGAAAAAAAGATATTTTTCTTGAAACAAACTAAAAAGAAAAGTAGACGAACAAATTAAAATGGAGAGAATAATATTTTGCAGGTGGAAATGCATGTTGCATGGAGGCAAGAGAAGATGTTAGAGTTTTGCAAGGAGAAAGGAATACATGTGAGTGCATGGTCTCCACTTGGAGCTAATGGGATACCTTTATGGTGCAACCATGCTGTTATGCAAAGCCTTCTCCTTAAAAACATTGCCATTCACAAACACAAGAGCATTGCTCAGGTAAAAATGCATGAATTCCTAGTGTATAATTTTTTTTTTACAATTTCTTATTTGGTCACACTCACCCTTACCTTACACCTTAAGAATCTATTTGACATTGCTGTTAAAAATAATTAGAAGCATTTTTTAAAAATAGCTTTTAGAAAAGTATTTTTTTTAAAAATAATTTGTGTTTTACTAATTTATTTGAAAAGTGTTTTTTTATTAAATAAGTGATTTTGTCTTTCCAACGTCAATGTCAAACATGCTCTAATATGTCATCGATTTCCCAATGAAATAATTTTTCTTAAAAAAAGTATATAATTTACTTTATTTCCAAAATTAATACTCCTTCTATCCCAATCTATATTATTCACTCTTCTTTCCAGTCAGTCCTCAAAAGAATTAATGACACGTTTTTATATTTAGTTACTCCACAATTTAATTTTAGAATTTCAATTTTACATTTAATGAAATAATTTATAGTCACATAAATATTTATGACTTATTTTAGATCACAAATTTCTAAAGTTTGTTTATCTTTCTTAAACTTCATATTATATGAAATTTAACTCATATAAATTTGTCGGGCTTTAATATGGGTACCGGATATCGGGTGAAAAAAAAAGAGTTTGAACAAGGAGAGGATGAAAGAGAACCTACAAATTTTGGATTGGGAATTAAGTAATGAAGAAATTGCTCAAATTCAAGAGATTCCTCCTTGCACTGGATTTAAAGTTGATTTTTTAATTCATCCAAATGGTCCATACAAATCTGCCCATCAATTCTGGGATAGTGAGATATAGAAGAAATAATAAAATTTCTAGCTTTCTTATTATATACTGCAAATTTTAGTTGTTTATTAAGGTAGTCAAGAAAAATCAGCTCTAATATATAGAATATTTTTGTTTGATTTGGTACTAAATATTAAAATGTAAGAAAAGATATATATAATACTTATTACTCCATCCGTTCCCTTTTTAGTTGTCATAATTTTCTTTTTAAAAGTCAAACAATATGAATTTTAATTAACATTTTAAGATACATTTTTTTAAAATCATAATTGCAATTTGTAGTACTTTTCATTTAGTTTTTAAATATTTAAATTTTATTTTAAAATATGAAATTAATGTAATCTAATTTAGATTTAAAATTTAATCAAAGTAACTCTCGAAAAATACACAACATAACAATTAAAAAGAACGAGGAATACTTTATTTCATATATGAGATGAGATTCATGAACTACTTTTTTTTTATGTTTTGTCCAATTTTGACCAATTACTATATGTATTTTGTCCTCATACCTTCTCCTACCTACTCCGTTATTATTGACTAATAAACTCAACGATGGATCTATACATTTTGGAATCAACACAATTTTTATATAGGAAACCTAGTACTAATTAGTGTATATATGTAAACTAAGTACCCAACTTTAATATCAGCTTAGATTATAAATAGTTGAACAAGTAGACACATGAGTCGAACATGATATAATACATGTAGAATACCATTTAGAATGCAAATTGTCATGTAGGATGTTACACAATACACGTGTGTCTCTTTGTTCAACTTTATACAAGTTTAAATATCTACTTATGCACACCAAAAATTGAAATATGAAATGAGGTCGAATTAAATGACATATTTATGTATTATACATTTATGTACAATTCAACAAAATAGATAAAATAAAGATAAAAGACATAAATTCCACCCTGAACTTGTATCGAAAAGTCACTTACACACTTAAACTATCATGATGACCTATTACACACCTTTACTATTCAAAAATGAATTTATTTACCCCTTAAAACTGATGTGGCAAAGAAATAAAATGAAAATAAAAACTAAACGCGTTAGTTAGAAATAAAAATAAAAATAATAATTAGAATCAGCTTTTAACCCCCACCCTCCTCCACTCCACCCCTACCCCCACACCTCTTCTTCAAACCTCTTCTTTTTCACATATCTTCTTCTTCATTCTTTATACATCACAATCTCAAAGCACAACTTTTCTTTTTAATTAGCAATTAGGTTAATTCTCTTAGATTTGTTAGTGAATAATTGTAATTTTGTGATAATTTTTACTAAAGGAAGAATCTAAAAAGAATTTTGGATAAACCTAAATAAAAAAATTCTTAAGTTATGTTTAGGTAATTTTGGTTGATTGTTTCTATCTTTTCTATTTTTTGATTTTGTTATAGAAATTTCGATTGTTAATCAATTTTTGGGTTTGGTTGTAATTGCAGTTTTATGGGTATGGTGGTTCTACGTAATGGGTGAAAAAAAAGAGAAAATTGAAGGTGGTGAAGAAGATTAATCAATTTTTGAATTTGGTGAAGAAGACAACTTTATGAGTGTGGTGGCGCTAAGTAATGATTTTGAAAAAAAAGAGTGGAAATTGAAGATGGTGAAGAAGAAAAAAATTATATTGGAAATGGTGATGGTGATATTTAGTGGTGGATGGCGAAGATGAAGAAGAATTGAAGGTGATATGGCAGTGATGAAGAACAAAGAATCAATAGTGAATAAGGTAGCCGGATATGGCTTTTTCCGTGAGATAAGAGATGGAGTGGGTGAAATTTTGTGATGAAGAAGGTATAATTATTAAAGAATTTTAATAGTTAATTAGAGATTAATTAGTGTAAAATATTGTTAACAAAAGAAAAGTAATTAATAAAGAAAAGAAAACAAAAAAAAATATAATTTCTGACATGACGTTGACGTAGCGCTGATGTGGCGGCGAGTGTATTACACCACACTGTGAGTGGTGTTACACGTCTCAGGGTGGTATTAAATTCACTTTTGAATAGTAAAAATGTGTAATAGGTCATCATGTTAGTTTAAGCGTGTAAGTGACTTTTCGATATAAGTTCAGGGGGAAATTTATGCTTTTACCTAAAATAAAACTAGTCCAAATTATGTCAGTCTGAACAAGTATAATGAGGATAATTAAAGCTAGATTGCAGGAACATATCCTTCGGAGATTAGTGGACTAACCAGAAAATCTAATATGTATTATTACTGCAGGTGTAGAACAACAATAAAATACACAATGAAATCCCATAAAGTGGGGTCTGGAGAGGGTAGAGTGTACGCAGATCTTATGACTATCTGATGGAGGTAGAGAGACTGTTTTCGAAAGACCGTAGCACTACAGGTGAAGCATACAAAAATAATAAAAGTAGAATCCGATAGAAACTTTCAAAAGTACAATCCTGATATCTAAATGAAAATTTGTATTTTCATTATTCATTTAGTCTATAAGTAGGAATAGCCATTAAATGTTTTTCTTTGGATGTTACTATCCCAAAGTGCTCCTCAAGGTCCAAATCACAAGGCTGCATATCATTTGGAAGCTCCCAATCAAAGCAATGCACCAATTGCGCCACGACAAGGCGGACAACGATAATCCCCAATTGTATTGCAGGGCAACTTCTTTTGCCAGAGTTAAATGGTAAAAGTTGGAAGTCACGTCCACGAACATCTACACTGCTCCCAACAAACCTCTCCGGCAAAAACTTCTCAGGTTCGGACCAAACATTTGGATCCCTCTGAATTGCATAATGATTTATCATGATTCGTGATCCCTTTTGTATGTTGAAGCCATCAACTACACAATCTTCCATGGCCTCACGTTGCGTTACTGGCACTACAGAATGTAGCCTCATGCCCTCTTTTACAACCATGTCTAAGTACTTCAAATGCTCCAAGTCGGATTCTTTTACCATTCTTTCAAGGCCTACGACTTGTTCTAACTCGTTTTGTAGTTTCTTCATCACATGAGGGTGTCTAAGAAGCTCTGTTAGTATCCAATCTATTGATGTTGCTGAAGTGTCAATTGCTGCAACAATCATGTCCTGTTATAGAAAAAGGAAACAGGGGGAATTAGTACGAACAAATTTAATCGTTACAATGACCTTATAATATTAGAAGGACAACATACGAAGAGGACAGCTTTTATATGGATACGATCAAACTGAAATTCCGCTTTTCCTGATTGCATAAATTCCAACATCGTGTCCACAAAGTCTTTGGATTGACTCTCATCATGATCATGAGACTCGACATGTTCATTGATAATCTTCTCAAGAAACTCATCAAACACCTTTGAAAGATCCTTGAGTCGGCGTGTGAGTCCTTGGAGATCAATTACACCAAGAAAGGGGAAAAAATCTCCAAGATTAGTTATTGCAGCTAAATGCACAACCTCTTGAAGTACAGCTTTAAATCCCCTCTTATCGAAATCTTCATCCATATACTTCTTTCCAAACACCATCAAACAAGTCATGCTAGCATTCAAGGACGCGACTCTTTCACTAAGATCAACAACAATACGATCACGACCTTCATTTTTAAGTGATTTGATCATAAGCTCAACTTGTTGTCTTCTCAAGGATTGAAATGAATTGATCTTTTGATTTGTCAAAAGATGTTGAGTGCACAATTTACGCATATTTCTCCAGTATGGTCCATACTTTGCAAATATAATATCCTTCTGTCCATACGCCAAATAATGAGCTGCCTCGTTATGAGGCTTATTAGCAAAGATATGATCATACGTCTTGAGGATCTTCTCGGCTACATCAGTAGACGAGACAACGATTGTAGGTACTAGTCCTAGTCTCATATACATAATTGGACCATGTTTCTTGGCTAAGTTTTGAAAATCATGGTGAGGGTTTTTCCCTAACAAATGAAGATGTCCAAGAATGGGAAGCCCTCTTGGACCTGGAGGAAACTTTTTTCTATTATGTATATTTAGCAACTCATACAACACATACACAATAGTAACTACAACTACTACTTCCCATATCAAAGACATGGCTAATATGACTTCCCTAGAGAGAAAAAAAACACTTTTTTATACTAATGTGTTGTTGAGGGCATATTGGGGAATTAAGATATAGATATTATGTTTATGTAGTACGTAAGCAAAATTTATATATAGCCCATGTGATAGTGTTTCAATTTCTAGTGAGTTTTATTCAAATTAGTCTGCTAAGGGAAAAGGTATCTTTTAGTTTAAAAAAAAACTGAATATATTGTAAGGAAGATCCTATTTATGTGGTCATGTGAATTGCCTAGGACCAAATTCAAGGGTGACATTAACTTAAATAGTTGTTCACCCAACTAATTAATTGATGATTTGTGGCAAAGTTGGCCTTCTCTGTTATAGAAGAATTTGGTTTGCTGTCTTTGCCTGTCGCAATTCTTTTAATGAAAAAATTGGCAGTGAGTTTTGGAAACCCTTTCTGGTTGTCATCATTTCTCCCATATATAAACTATACGATGCATAATACATTAAAAAAAATGTCTTTTAATTTGACTTTAACTGATATATATGTTGTTTAATTTTGGGTGTATACAAGTAGACACTTAAACTTGTATAGAGTTGAACCAATAGACACACGCATCCTACATGACAATTCACGTCCTACTTGTCGTCCTACGTGGCTTCCTAGTTGTATCATGTAGGACGTGTGTGTCTACTTGTTCAATTTTATACAAGTTTAAGTGATTATCTACACACACCCAAAATTAGTGAGTATAAATATTAGTTAAAGCCAAGTTAAAAAGTACGATTATATATTATGCCATTACTTTATTTGAATTCCCTTTCAAATTTTGATGTGAAAGAAAAAATATTTAAAAGAAAATAAAAATATAGAGAATATGACTGATCACATAGCCATAAGTTAGCAGTCAAAATCTTTCAAGCATGCGTTTGACTTAAAATCACACTTCATCTTGTATTTAACATAAAATAAAAAGTAATGAAATAGACAGAATAAACAAGTCCAAGAGTAAAGACTTTTGTTAGCCATCTTAGATGAAGAAATATTAATGCAGTCAAACCAAAACCTTTCCGTCAACAATTGAGTATAACAATAATAACTTCAAAGCAATAATTCAATAATAATTTAATGCATACTAATGATCTTCTTACTTAGATATTTAAAAAATGGCAAAACATATCTTTTTTTTCTTTGGTATTAAAGATTATACTTATATTATAGGCATAATACATAAATATGCACTTTAACTTGACTTCAGTTGATATGTATATCCTCCAACTTTAATGTATGCACAAGTAGACACTTAAACTTGTATATAATTAAACAAATAGATACATTCGTCCTACGACGTCCTACATGAAAATTGTGTGTCCTATGTGGCGTCCTACTTGTATTATATCACATAGGATGCGTGTGTCTGCTTGTTTAATTTTATACAAGTTTAAATATTTATTTGTGCACACCCAAAATTGAAGGACATAAATACCAACTAAAACCAAGTTAAAGAGCTAATTTATGTATTATACCTATAATATAAGTATATTCCTTAATATCAAAGAAAAAAAGATATGGTTTGCCATTTTTTAATATATAAGTAAGAAGTCCATTAATGTGTATTAAATTATTATTGAATTAGACTCAATTGTTGATGGAAGGGTTTTGGTTTGACTGCATTATTACGATAAAAGAAAATTAATTAATGAGAATGATGAATAAATTTTGGCTAAAATATTATCAATCAAACATATTGTCGAAGTCGAACGAGCGACGATGGCAACAACGTGAGGGGACACTCTCTTCTTAACCCTTTAACAGCTAAAGGAAGTGTTTCTTAATATAAGGACAATATTTTTGCTCGATTCTACCAATGAAGGAGAAATGACTTTTCGTTTTTTCTTCACTTGATTCCCCCATAATTTCCAATTCACATTACATCCACATTTCTCAATTTACACCTTACACAAAACTCAACAATTCCCACATGAATGTGGATTGATTATTGTTAAAACATATGCATGAAAAAAATATGTAATTCATAAGAAATGATTAATTGTATCTAGATAAGTAGAGTTTCCTTTGAACTTTCCATGGTGAACATATATCGGATATACTCATCAATTGTTAGATTTAATATCTTTGAACCGTTGAGCTTTGATGTATACCTAAACAACATAAGTCACACAAATAATCCTTTAACTATTTTTGGTTCTCATTGTTTGCTCATTCCAGCCATGAACACTTTATGGTTCATAAATGCATAGAGACATGCCTTACAAGATTTTCCTTGAAGCGGCTTATACTTCACACATACATAAGTAATTCATAAATATGTTATCTCATAGATATACCATTTGATATACCTTGTATCAAACTTACAAATCATTAAAAGGTCTTAATGTCTTATCCTTGTTACTGAACATTGTCGTCTTATCACGAGAATGTACCATAAAATTTATTTTGACAATGTTGAACCGTCATCAATGACTTTGTTTGATCTTCTTGAACCTAGATCTTGGGATCTCCAGACTTCTAGGTAGAGTTACTGCCACAATGTTTTTTCCTCGATCTTAGTTTTATTTCCTTCGATGATCTTTGAACTACCTCTCTAGTTAAGCCTTTTGTAAGCGGTTCCAACACGTTATCTCTTGACTATACATAGTCAATTGTGATAATTCTACTAGAGAGTAGTTTTCTAACGATATCTTATCACAAAAATAGACCATAAAATTTATTTGACAATGTTGAACTGTCACCAATGACTTTGTTTGATCTACTTTACCTAGATCTTGGGATCTCCAGGCTTCTAGGTAGAGTTACTGTCACAATGATTTTTCCTCAGTCTTACTCTTATTCCCTTCGATGATCTTTGAACTACCTCTCTAGTTAAGCCATTTGTAAGAGAATCCAACAAATTATTTCTTGACTTTACATAGTCAATTGTGATAATTTCACTAGAGAGTGGTCGTCTAATGATAATATGTCTTCGTCAAATGTGACGAGATTTTCTGTTATACATAATTCTCCCAACTCTTCCTATTGTTGTGTGACTATCGCAATGTATGCATATAGGAGTCATTGATTTAGGCTAAAATGGAATGTCTTTTAAGAAATTTTTGTAATGACCTGATCCGTCATTATTCAAAGGCGCCTCATGCGGAATCTCAAAAATTCTGAAAATTCAGTGTACGTTCAATTAAAAATTTGAGGCACACAACGAAATTGTTAAAATTTGAATTGATTCGGGCTAACGTCAGCCCGCCATAGCATGAGGTGACACTGCTATAGTGCATGTATGGCTGCTATAGTTGACTGTCGGAATCAGACCCTGCATAAAACAATGTGTTTTATTTTCCTCCCACTTTGAGAATAAGAAAATCAGGTGAGGATTGCTCCAAAAACTCTCTTAAGCCACCCGTAGCTTGGGAACAATGAAGGGGAGGGATTTCAGTGAAAGGGAGGTTAAAATCCAATGATTGCTTATCTACGTTCATCAGGATTCACCTCAACGGAGCCAGGAGCCTGTATTCAATGTTCTTCAGCAAGTGCTTTGCGTCCAGGTAGGTTAGATTTTCTTAACTAAATAGTTAAACTTACTTTCTATTTCATAATATTCTTTTAGACTGACGGGAGATTCCATGCATAGGCCTTCGAGCACGGAGTCTGAATGGTTAAATAAGTAGTTGAGTTATGGTTTGCGCCAACGATGGACTGACTAGTTATGGTTGACTATATGAAATAGCTGGTTGTTGTCTTGGGGAAGGAAATCGAAGTCATTGTGTTATGCTTAGGAGTTTTCGAGGAATCCTTGGGGTAGGTGATGATTATTTATTTTCCAAGTTATGCAATGTGTGCATGTTAAATGTTTTACAGTACTACTTGTGCAATGTATGTGGGGAAAACTAAAAGGCTAATATGAAATGATATCATGTTAATAATCTCGTGTAATGAGCATGTTTATTTATTTATTGTTTAAAGTGTGATTGTTCATTGTGATTGTGATTGTGATTGTGCATGCTATTTGTGATGGCTGGTTGGCTCAAGTACAATGTCGATATAGGATAGTAAAGGTTGGCTCAAATACCACGCATGGTATGAAATACTAATGGTTGGCTCGAGTACTACGTCGATACACTAATAGTTTGTGTGTGAGTTCTATGAGAGAACCAGATTTACTTTCTATACTGTGATTGATACATATTGGTTCTATGGGTGGGCCAAATTTATTTATTGTGTTGTATTTATCACATATTGATCCCCGGGTTGTCACGACTCAAGTCTACACCCTGGACATGGCCGGTACTCGAGAACCAGTGCTGGTCCTCAGGTGAACCCTCGTCCTGGCTGAGTACAAGAGGAAGACTAACTCAAGCATACATAAGCTTAAAACTGAATTAAATTCATTAAACTCAAATACTCAACTTTTAAAAGCCAGAACAATACTCAATAGATAAACTCATAGTTTGTAAAACAACTCAAAAGAAGGTAAATACTGAAAAATTACTCAACTATGTCTATCTATGAAGCCTCTACTATTACAAAAGGATACCGGGACAAGACCCACTACATCTCAAAACTACTAACTGTAAGATAAAGGTGAAGTCCTCCGGAATATGAAAAGCACCAAAGCTGACTAGAAGGTCAAATGATCTTAACGAAATGCATGTTGATGATCCTGAACACCTGTATTTGCATCATAAAATGATGCAGGTCGAATGACATCAGTACATTGAATGTACGAGTATGTGATAAGGTTAGAGTAAACAATTTACGGGCTTGAATGACTGAAGGCAATAACTAACTGAACTGACCAGGCTGGAAGAAATACTCACCTTTACTCACCTCAATACAAAGCCACCATGATAAATGAAATAGTTAAAACATTATAAAACAGGAGATAAAACTCAATGTTGTATAAAAAATACAATAAAATACTCTTTACTCTTATTTTGGAGATTCTCTAACCAACAACCATCATTATGAGCTACGTGATGATACAGCGTCTCGCCCACGCTGTCAGAACTGTCCTATATCTTGCTGGGGTATAGGACACCTCAACTAAGTGGATCCACTAAGCGCTGCCTGAAGGCACTTAGGATTCATCTAAAAAGTATGATCATGTACCCATGTTGGCATACATGGTTTATGAGGAATGTGAGTTGTCTGAACTCATCCCTATATCGGTGCTCAATACTACTCCTAATAATATATACTCATGCTCAATGTTTAAAAACATACTCTTCCTCTGGTTTGAGATAATTGCTCAAACTATCTTCTTAAAAGAGGTAACTGCTTTTGAAATATCTTTTGAACTCATAACTCATTTAGAAATCAAAGTTTCTTTATTATCAATGTAAAAACTGATACCTTTGGAAAATACTTAGTTCCCTTATACTCTTACTCAATTCATACATGAAAACTCTTTCTCAAAATTATATCAAAATAATATTGTAATATTATCATTGATGACTCGGGAAGTCATACTGCATAAACATTGATGGTATATCTAGATACCATACTGCTTAAACATTGATGGCATACTTGATTGTCATACTAATCATGTTTTAGAAACTCTTTCTCAAAACTCATCTTTACTTCCTCAAAAACTCAGTTTAAAACTCAAGTGTTGGCTTTAAAAAGCTTCTCAAGATTTATAACTCAACTCATAGGGTTCATGCGGAATTATGGACATGAACGACTCAATTTAGGGATCTTAATAGCAATATGGAAACTCAGTACTCAGAACTCGGGAACTCAAGGATTCAAGAACTCTAAACTCAACGGTACTACTCCTTCAAGAATACTCAATTCATAGAGTTCATGCGAATTATGGGCATGAACGAATCGACTCAAGGATCTCAATACAATATAGACTCACGAATACAACTCTTCCCATTCTCATACTCTTTTACTCAAGACTTAGTTCAAGTCTATGGTTGATTTCAAAAGAATTCTCAAATTTGACTCAAAGGACCCTCTTGAACTTTCCTCTTAATCTCTCTTTAATTTGAAATGTAATTTGAGAGATATGATTAAGATATGTAGGATCTTTCAATGATTAATGGATACTTTAAGAGTTACTATCAAGGGAAGAATGAAGACACGATTCAAAGGAACACGTACGGAACGAAGAATGGAGAAGAAAAAGGTCGGACGTCTCTGGCGTAGTGGTGGCGCATCGCGCCAGCCCCCAAAGTACTGGGAGTACTTTGGGGCACACTGCTGGCGCATTGCCCCAGCCCAGACCCAGAAATCTGATGAATTTTCTTGTTAAGTTTCGGGTCCTAACTCATCTAGAATCGATTGGTTTCTTCCAAAATCTCTTTGATTCATAAACCCAACACAAAATTATCAATATCTCACTCAAAATCTATCAAGAAACACCACTCATTCGCAAGACCCTCACCTCAAGAACTCAAAACCTCCATTGATGAAGAATAGGGCTAAAACTCAAGAACTACTTAAGAATCTTTATATAAACAATTACATGAATGAATTAATGGATGAACTGCATGATTGGCGTGAGGACGAACAAGTCCATCACTATGGGAAACCTCACATACCTGGAAATAACTATATGTTCTTGGCGAAAATCAACGAATCTTGAAGAACGCTTGAAAACCTCGCTTTTCTCCTTTTGAAACCTCGCTCTAAAAATCCTAAGTGTTTTGAACGTGAATGGGTACTTTAGAATCTGATTAAACCCTTAATTGGGTCGGGAAAAATGTGTTAAGACAAGTGGGGAAAATAAAAGGACCAAAATACCCTTTCCTAAAACGAATGGAAAGCTTTAAATAGAGAGGCTTCACTCAAATGGGAATAAATTTTTACTCGGAGTTTGGAATTCAGCAAACTTAGTGGCGTTGGAAAGAGGACTCAGAGACCTTCGATTTGATAGCTCATGGGCCACCTAATTCTGTATGTGCTAAAAGATATGGTCGTTTGAAGTTGACCCATGAAAAATCTCTTAGTGAAACTCAATTGGAAGGAAAATTTTCAACTCAACTTTATGTTAGGGAATTTTAGTGACCTTAACATCTAAGAAAATTTAGAATCACTCGGTACAAATCTTATTCACCAAAAAAAATGACTCGAGTCTTAACTTAGAAATTTTCGAGATGTTACAATCCCCGGGTGGCTGGGTGGTGTGTTAAAATACTGGAATGGTTCGGGTGTAGATCGAGATAAACATCGTAGACTATGCCTTAGAGATTCCTTAGGTGTTACTCGAAGGTGAGTTGGACTCAGGAATGGGTTTGTATATGATCATATGGGACATGTTTCATGTGTTTGGTCAAGTCAGATTGATGACTGGAGTCTTGTTCTTAGTTGATCTACGTGGGCTGGGTGTGTTTGTTAAGTGGTCTAGGGTATATCTGATCAAGTTAAGCTTGGGAAGCCTTAGAGTGGTGAGAGGGTCGAGTGTTTAATGGTAGAGTTGGTAGTAGAATGAGGTAGGAAGTTGGGATCAAGGTGTAATAGCATATGGAAAAAGACTTGGGGTGGCGTAACCTTCATATTGCATGACTCTTCTGAATGCTTACTTTATATCCGGTGGTGGATTCGGGCCGACCGATGATGCCTACCTGTACGTGTTGTTTGTATTGATACTACTCTAGCTATGCCACTTGGCATAGTCTGATTGCAAGATCAGTGATATTTCTTCAGTGAAGACGATGATGATCTCCGACAACTTCTACCCCTTCTTTCCTCTTGGTAGGAGTCATGTCTAATTTTCATATATCATACCCTCTTAGTAGCTCTTGTACCTGTTTAGATTAGTTCTTTAGGAGGGTATTTCCGGTTAATTGTACAAAGATGATTTTACACTTGAGTTTTCATGATTATTTCAAATTATTAAAGAGATTTATTATGTTTTATCAATTTCCGCATTGCTTGTATTCAAATTAGATGGTAAAGATTTGCCTATCTAGGTGATAGAGTAGGTGCCTGCACAACTCGTTGGGTTGGATCGTAACAAATTGATATTAAAGCCCAGGTTATCGGTCTCCCAATACAAGAGAAAATGTCGAATAGAGTCCTGAAGATTGGTGTGTTCACGTCCACATCTAATCTTCAGGGGGCTATGAAGCATTTTAGGAAGTCCTCTTACTTCTTCACTCCTTTAGTGCAGTCTGTTGCTTGCTTGTATGAGTTGAGTCCAATTGGTATTTTTAAATTCCAATTGGTATCTGAATTGAGTAAACTGAATGTCGTTACTACAATTACAGGGACACAAGCAAGAAAAGTTGGAACGGAGAAGATTCTGATTGATATCTAACTTTAAGAGTCATGTGAATGCATTGATGGTCAGTTAGTGGTCATCCATGGTGCAAATAAGAGGTAATGAACTTGATTTGTCTTAACAATATTACTTGATGATTGTTATTATGTGCATTATATTGCCTCTGCCTCTGTGGGGAGTGTAATCACTCTTATTTATGTGAAATGGTGGAGAAGAAAAAGTCATAACGAGATTATGTGCGATGATTTAATGATAAATTGCTTTGTGATGTAATGAGTAAGTTCTGGTGTATTTCAGGACTAGTTTTATAATAAAGTGGTGTTAAGTGCTTAATTATGTGTTGCGGTATGATATTGGGGTCTATGTTTGAATCTATGATCCAAATATTGGTGATACTCATATGTGAACAATGTGGGGGTTATTTAATTAAGTGCAATTATGTTCCAGGATTTGGTATGAATATGGGAGTGGGGGAACTTTGCATAATTTTGAAATTTCAGAGCTGAACTCGTCGAGGCCGCCATAGCGGGACTGGGCCGCTATAGCAGAATATTTTTTCCGCTATAGTGGTAGCCGCTATAGAGACGCGTCACTATTGCAGGCAGGGCGAGACAACACACAAGCCCTGTTTTCCCCTATTTTCGTCTTTCATTCTCGAGTCTAAAATCGCTAGTTCCTATTCATATTAATGCGGAAACAACATAAATACTTTCAAAAACAACCATAACAATCATTTTCGATAATTAAAGCTAGAACTAAGCATCCACGTGTTATAAAAACATAGAGAAAACAAGAAAAGATGCCTTACATGCCCAAACGGGACAAAACCAAAATAAGTTTAACATATCCAAGAGGGGGGGGGGGGGGGGCTCATCTGTCCACACCACGCTTAGAAATGGAAACTCACGAAAGTCCTCCGGGTCAAGCAAGGGAACCTC